>JAVQKC010027925.1:0-19135 GCA_036025475.1 Philypnodon macrostomus | reverse complement strand
AAGATGTACAGGTCGATTGGGTTTTCCACCTGGTTACCGTTCATGTCCACAGCATGGGCTCGCAGCTAAAACAACATGAGATACATAAAAACAGTCATGACATGATAAATGCATGCACATTTTCAACCAATCATTAATAAGTAAAATATTGATGTGTTATAATAACTGACTCTTAGTGTGGGTGTCAAGGGGACTTTGTAAACAGTTCAAATTCTCTAAAACCCAGGTTCTTCACAGTTTATGGACTTCCCCAGGGATCAGTTTATATGGGATACTTTTGGCTTTATACACTGGAGCCATAACACACTTTCTCATTTACAATTGGTCCAGAACTTTGCAGTATGGGAAAGTATCCAGGAAACAAATGAAAAAACATGAGCACAAAACCCTTATTGCACCTTTTCTGAACTGGCTCAAGATGTTATTGTTGAGTGTTAAATCGTTTAACAGACCAGTGTATGTTTGACCTCATGCTATTGGTTCAGGCTTTTTTTTGCACATGCTAATGAAATGGAGGACCAGATTTGCTTTTCAGGTGATGTTACATCTTTGTAAGTTAGTATCTTGTGAACATTAGCAGAAAGTTGCTCATCTAACATTTTCACATTTTCATTACAAACTAGACTTTGTGAATATGTCCGGGAAGGGCAGATGTGAAGTTTTTTTAGATAATACTTTTCATATATATACTTATAGTGCCCCACCTGGTTCTGGTTCTGTTCTGGTTCTGGTCGATGTCGATGTTCAACATGAACATGAACATGAACATGAACATGAACATGAACATGAACATGAACATGAACATCAACATCAACATCAACATCAACATCAACATCAACATCAACATCAACATGATGTTGATGTTCATATCTTGTGGTCATTGATTAGTAATTAAAATGACCTTTCATTTTTGTCTTGGTTTGAATTTTAGCAGGGGGCCTTAAACATACTGCATGTGCATGGCTACACCCATTGGCTTGATGCAATGCGATTCGTTATTTGACCTCACAAGTGGCAAATATAGATCTACCTAAAAAAGTGACCAGTGAGTATAAGGTTGATTTAGGGGTAAAAAAGTCATTTGAAGTCTTACTGCATTTAATCAGGGACTATTGCTCTTTCTGCTCTTTTCGAATCCTGAAACTTCCCTGAAAAACAAGTTGGTCCCATTTCAAATTCAACTCAGGCTGAGCTCAGATCAATGGAATTGCCAACTAGTCTTTCTCACAAAGTTTGGACACGGAGTTATTACTGAAATCAATACGCGATCTAAAATATGTTCTGACTGCTTGGGTTTTTATAAAGTCCGCTGGAAAAATAAAGAACCCGGCGAATTGAAATGAGACAGGAAATAACCGGATTATCACAGAAGTGCTGAGTTTAAAAGAATGCTCGTGGTTTATTTTTCACTGTGTATGCGAAGGTCAGCCCTGATGTGGCATTTCAAAACGAACTCTCCATAGCTGTTTTGATTTTACTCCACCTTTACCTGGGAATGTTTGTATCCCCCGGCATGACTTATTCAGCAATATCACTGTCTGCTTGGAGGCGCAAGGAATGTTTAGTTTATATCATATGAAACTCAGATTGTATCTACATGCCATTTCAACAACCGCACACTATAGTAAATATTTATGCTGGTGCAGAATGTCAGCAATTGATTCCCAGGTAAACAGTCTCGGCCATCTGTTTGTATAAAGGAGCAGAATTGAGAATGGCTTCCACGTGTGTGAACCTGATGGGAGCCAAACTACCTGGTCACCGCAGGACCTTGTGAGCCAGATAACTCAAATTGCCCCGAGCCTGGTAGGAAATAGAATAAGTAGCATCCTCTATCAGGCTGCGCTCAAGATCCTTCTCCTGCAAAGCTCATCCTTCTCTCTATTCCATCTCTTCCCACTCTGCACCATGGTCAGAAATGCATCCCCAGGTCCTCCAGAGGTTAATTCGACTTTACTTTTCCCCCCACCGCATTGTCTGATCCGCTCTGCACCCAATATCCTCTGCCATCGTGTATCGCATCTCTGGCCATTTGCTGTAACCGAGGCTACGAGCCAGGACCCTTATCTTATTCCCTTATCCCATCCTCCGTGTCCCACATATACTACCCCCTAATTCAATAACAGCGGGAGTCAGAGATTACCGCTATGTTTAAAGAAGACAAAATGTAATTCAGGGTCCACATTAGAGTTATTATCTCCGAAACACAAGAGGGGAGGGATGGAGGAAACTGAATGTACCGAAGGATGAAGATAAAACTGGAAAATGTAAACGCTCCAAGGTTCTGCTCTCATAAGAATACATATAGTTGCATTGGCTGAATTGCTGGCATCTTCTTGAAATAAAGAAGAACTCATGCATAACTTTGTTTTGTCCTTGCGTCAAGTTCTGTGGAATATGTAGTAAACAGAAGGGCACAGGTACATTTGATTTTTATTTCTGTTATTTGGGGAACTTCACCTAATAATTATGGCTTATATAGAGCCTTTCAAGACACCCAAAATGCTTTACAATTAAGGCCATTATTCATTCACTCCATACATGAACTACTTCTGTAGCCACAGCTTCCCTGGGGCACATTGACAGAGATGTAGCTGCCATTGCGCTAACGGCCTCTCCGACCACCAAACAACACCAATCACACAACCACATTCATTCATGGGCAATGTTACGCAGTTATTACTATACTATGACACCAACATTAGTTATTTCACTTGCTAAACTTGGATAAAGGAGATGTAGTGTGATACCTGTTCAAGCAGCTTTGTGTATCTCAGAGTTGCTTGCTGAATGAGGTCCCTCACAGTCCAGCCGTCTTTACAGGGAACCACTATTCCGGTCTGTCCAAAAGTCACTGTCACCTTCATGATGCTACTTTCAGCTTCATCCAAAATGTAGCCCCTCTATGTCGATGTGGAACTGTAAACCAAGTCGTTGTAGAGCTCTTAATCTAAATTTGGGGATAATACACAAAACACAGATGTCAGCATTACCACCTTTGTCCATTCCAATGCTTATATTAATTAAGGGTCATCATAAATATAAACCTTTGGATTAAAAGCACATTAACTTGACTCATTAACTCGTATAATAATGAACTATAGACCTACAATAAAGTGACCATATTTCAAATGTGAATATTTATAGGAACAGTGAATGTTGTCAAGCCTTTTAATCAAACTTCATGCACAGTATTTTATATTCTGTGTTAAACTATAATAATAGTGCCATTAAACGGTAACTAATGTCATCTACTACTAAAGCTATGGGCAAAAGTACAACAAAAAAAGCAAACTGGCAATTAAAGAATACATCTTTGAATAAATGTACATGTGGAGTAAAGGTTTGGGAAACTTCTCAAAGCCCAATAATGCACTTACAGATGTATGTACCTCCTCATCCAGTGGCAGTCAGCACCGTTGCGTAAAGGTATGCGCCAATATCATCCACTATAGTCCAGCAACTTCACGAAATAAATACCCACTGGCGTCAAAAGTAGTCCAACATAACACGATTCCAGAGGGACAAAGGCTGAAAAGAAAATGTGCACTCTTCTGTCATGTCATTTGCGTCTGTTTACACTTCGTTCACTTCACTGAAGCTGTCGGTGTGCTAGCTCCACTTGGCTAAGTTCTGTTAGCTCGACAGTTAACTGACCAGGTTAGGACAGAAACACAAGGATACATGCACCAAGTTCACGGCCGACGCGAGCCATTTTACTTACTTTGTGAGCAACATCCCACTAATAGTTGACCACAGTTGTTTTTTTAAATCAAAATAGTAGCTAGCTCAGTTAGCCACCTTAGCTAAACTTTGGAGGGAGGGATGCAGTCGTTCGGGCATCATTTCCACAAGTTTTCTCTCTGTAACTTTTCCTTTCTCCAAGAGACCCGTAGCATCCGATTTATCACCAAAATTAACCAAGTCCAAACTTATTAGTCATTTCCCATCAGACGACCACCCGTGGAGAACAGTGGCAGTGCGACGGAGAGTATAAAGTGTGTTGGGAAAAGTTTTTGGATTCCTCCGCTGCCGTGAGTCCGCTCCTGGCCAGTTCCTGACCAGCTCCTCCGCCGCTGCTGCTGTCACTTTCTTAAAGAGGAAGTGCTCCCTTTACAGGCCTTTTGTTGAACAAAAATAGCAGCCTAGTTACAGACACTTGCACAATTGGAAGGAATATGTTGCTATAGTTTTAACATATTGTTGAACGCCGCACATTGTATTGCGTTAAACCTGCCGAAAATGCAGGTGTATTGAATATGCGGACCGTTGGACATCACAATAGCGGATACCTGTTGCGGATACCTAGCAACTGAACGACCCCTCGTGTTATTAATTTAAATTTGCATATTATAATCCAATATACTACTGTAACTGAAATGCAAACGTTTACGCATAAAGGTAATGATGTCAGTATTGATTTTACAGTAAAAAAAATAACTTTACTAGGAGTGCATCATTTTCCTAGGCCTAGTCCTATCTCCTTTTCAAAGATGAGACCCCTCCTCAGATATGGGACTTGGTTTTGCAATTAGCAGTTTAAACGTATGCAAGGGTGCATCTCCTAATTGATTTAGGATTAGTTTCTGGGTCACTGAATTACATTGCTTCTAATGAACCCCCAGAGAGAGGGCATGGCTTGTTTTGAATGCAGGACATTTTCTGCTATTTTTAGAAATGTTTTTACACATACATTATCATTTTCAGTAGCATATGCTTTTTAAAACTGCCTTGTGTAATATTGATATGACTTAAAATCAGGCTACATATTTTTCTAATTACACTCAGAACTTAAGTGAACACTCCTTTGCTAGAGTAGATCCACACCCCGACACATTTGCATGCTTTGCTTTTTTATCCCATTAAATGTATATTTTTAGCCACTAACTTTTTTCACTGTATTATTTGCAGTTCATAGGTCACTGTTGATCAGGTGTGTATATCTCTTGTCAATGGCAGTATCCTAAAGCCTAGATTATATAAAGTTTATTTTTGATTTGCTTATAAAGTTACTTATCACCTAACCACTTCATAGGACATCTCCCCCAACCTCAGCTGTGCCTCCTCCAATAACAGTCTGCACCACAGTAGACATGCCCTGATGTGAATGCCCCCCTGCTGATGACCCAGGTGCATCCAGACCCTCACAATCAAACCAATTGGTCTTTGTGTGATATAAAGACATATATGGTGCTTTAAGAAACCAGGGAAGCAGCAGGAGACATGAGACCCTATTGGTCCAAGACATAGTCAGAGGCATGCTATCTGTCACAGGCCCAAAAGTACATGGAAGCACGTTTTATCTGTTATTTATTACCTGCTATATCAAGCATAATATAACATGTCTTTTCTGTAGTGAGACACATCTGGTACACCTCATAGTAAATAAGCAGCATCTCTCTTCCATGTACACCTATGTCACATATCTGGGGTACTGTATCTTTTATAGACCTTTGCACCTTATTAGTTTAAACAAGCACTCTTTGATTTATGGTAAAGTGGCCGTCACTAGAAATGAGCAAAGACAATAAGAGAGACATCTGGTGAAGACAAGACAAAGACAAATTAATTGCTTGTTAAATATATTGGCATCATATGGGGGATACTTAAATACAGATGGGTGCTATGACAGAAGGGCTATAATAAAATGCACACTGCACCATTGGGCTGTCATTGAAAGCTCCAGTGGGAATACATGCTGTGGCCAGGGATGTCCATATCAGTCTTGCGTACTGTACATAAGATAAATGTCTAAATGTCTGGATTTGACAAAACATGCATACCCTAATTATGTCATAGGTCATTGTCACCATGCCCCTATGTATTAGTACTACAGACAGAAAAGGCCATTTAATATATTAAACCAATCACATACTTTCCAGAACAATACATGCACACTTTCCTACTTTCCTACTAAAGCCAATAAAAGGCCTGATATTCTTATATTTCAGTTTTATATCGCAGGGAATTGCAGTCTATTTGGGACTGCATGTCACATCAGATTTTCTGTGAATTAGTAGGTATGGTATTGTAGAGCCTTCACAGTCTATATATATGATTATACTGCACAATTCAAATAAAATGAATGCTGTTAAAATACATTGGGGAAAAAAAGTAACATTTTTGGTTTTCCACCTCCTGAGATAACATCTGATACAATAAAAGTCAAATGTGTTAAGCTGTCATTGAACGACACTACAATCCCAATAAAACTTAGGCTGTACATTTTCTTCTGTATATTGCTGGCTGAATACAGCCCATTGTCTTTGTGTTGCCGCCTTGATCCCAGCCATAAATTGTATTAACCAGACCAATCCTGCTGTGACACTGGGCCTTGGCATGTTATATGTTGATGAGTGATTTTTCCGAACCCCTGCAGAACACTCTTGTGTGTAAGAGCATGTGTGGCCCCGTGTCCACCACTGGGCAGATCAATACTAGGGCATCTCAGCGGGGAGACTTCGATCGGGTCACACTCGCGTCCACAAGCTCCTGAACTTCGGCTGCATCACACACATACACACACTCACACATACATACACAAAACACACACTATTGTCACACCCCATGTCCCATTGGGCAGAATGAAAAATACTACTCTGTCTATGGAAAGAATCATAACGTACAATAGGGTCATATACCTCTATTGTAATACTCTATCTTCTATACAGAGCAGACATTCATTGTGGCTATTATGGGTGATTAAGTGAATATGCAGAAGACAATACAGTACAGGGGCCTTTCATTGTAAAAGGGTGTAGATTATTTTAAATAGGACTAACATAAGGATGATGATTTTTACAATATGATATGAAATGGGTTGATTGATTGACCAAACATAAAAGTTATATGTTATTCTATCACAGGTCTATGTAGAAGAAAACATTAGGTGGATATTAAAGGTTTCTGCAGGTGCTGTGTTGAATGTTCTAAAATGTAAATGTGTAGAAATAGCTCTTTTGCTGGTCAGTTTAATTTCAATATGTTCTCTTATCAATTATCACACTGAATAGTTTTATCCATGAAGCACTAAAGCATAGCTCTGCTCAACATTCTCAACCGCTTAACTTTTATCTTTGACACCTCTTTCTTGAACATCTATAGTACGTAATGGTCTCCTTCCTATTGCTCAGTGTTAAGAACTATACTTTTGTGCATCAGTGACAGCTTTTTCTGCTCACACTAGAAGTCCTTGTAGCCTATTTAAAGAAACCTTCACAGAAGCCATTTTCAAAGGCATGTCACCAACCATTATATTACTATTATTATGTTTATAATGGTGCACATATTTGATGCGAGACATTGGTTGGTCTACATCCCTTGTCAACACAAACAAATTATTCTTCAATTCTAAATACATATAACATAGAAGAAAGATGGGCAAATTTAATGTAGATAAAGCATTTATAGAGTAAAATTCAGTAGACATCAGCGAGGAAAAATAAATGTGTTTCAAACAGAACTAGCAAATTCAGATAAAAATGTTTTTCTTTTTTACCAGTGACAGGTGCAGGTGTTAATTACAGGAAAAACTCTGACAAATCACCTTATAACCTGCACACAGCTTTCTTTCTCTCATTTTTCTGTATCTTTATCTGTATCACACCTTCAGCTAATGTCTCAATTAACACAGTATCACGTGAGGAGCTGTGAGTGCACCGCATACACCTAGCTACGTCTGGGGAGTGGTGTATTCACATAAAACTACTTTGAAAAACTAATCATGTGTGTATAATAGGAACGAATGACTCCAGCAGCTCCTGAAGCCTATTAGTAATGCTGACAGAAAGAGGTGTGAGTGTGTGTTCATGTGTGAAGGCTACCGTGTCATGTGCCAGTGCTGTGATCTTTCTATTTTCTACATGTTTCTAACTGATTTGTGTTATTACATTGGAATTGCACAACTGCAAACGTGATACATGTTAAAAAGGAGAAAAAAATACAAATGCTTAAAAATATTACCATGCACAATTTACTATTCTAAGATATGGCTTTCGGGGTGTCCCATTGTATAGTATATTGTGGAGATTATGAATTGTTTTGCATAATGGATGTTTTGTAAATAAAAATAAACTTGACTACTATTGTGCAAGCTTTATTTTAAAATAAACTATTATCTTAGGCAACCTCTAGTCAATTTAGGGATGAGCACAAAACTAAAAGATTTCTACGATATACAGCAAATGCAGATATGTACAGGTCCCAGGGTCAGCATAGGACGAATTTGCACATTCTCTTACAGTTGGCTTAACCTTCTGTTGCAATGTGATGCCTTACGACAACTCAACTTTGTCTTTCTGTAGTTCTCTAGGCATGTTGTGCTGTGGGTGACAAGACATTTTTTAAATACTTTATTGAAACTAATTATATTATACTTACTATATTGTGCATCAGTTACGGCATCTGACATTCTGACATGTGCATGGCATTGGAAGCTGCTTGTAGCTTTAGCGTGACTCCAGTGCAAATACATTCTTGAAATCTAAAAAGACAAAAGTATAAAAATGTGCCAAGGGGCATTTGGATTAAAGCAATGTTGGAATGATTTTTTTCACACTTGTGGGCTATATCAACAGTAATACTAAAACAGACATGATGCTGGAGCTATTTCACTATTATTCTTGGCAGACTCTCTCAAAATCCCTCAACTGTTTCATGCATTTTAAGATTTGTGGATAGTAAAAAATAACAGAATTTTTTATGATCCGCTGATACGCCTCTGTCCTTTCATTGCGATACAGTTTTGATAAGCTGATGTAAAAGATGATTGAAAGGCAGCCTGTGTGAATTGGATTTAGAGGAATTGCAGACTAAAAGACCAGCAGGTCCGTGCCCTCTATCTCCTTCCTCTCTCTTTTACAAAAAATCTGACATTTTCAATGCATGAAGCAATTTAATCTGCCTCTCTGGTCGGGAATAGGGCTGTAAATGACTGTCTGTGAAATTAAAACTGGGAGATTGGTCAGTCTGTCTATCTATCCCGGGTCCTTTTCTATGGATCCTTCTAATACAAAATAGTGTATATTATCAATGCATGAAGCTTTTTAATCTCCTCTCTTCACAATCTCCAATGAAAATGTCCGTAAATGAGAGTCTGTGAAATGAAGTAGGAGATTGTTCTGTTTTCTCTCAGGTCTTTCACTGGGCGCTGGAGCCGATGGCTTCATTTGTCAGGGGTCAGGATGGTCCTCTTCTGGGAGCAGCCATTTAAACACAAAAAACACAACCCATTATCGTATGTAAATCCATTAATTGCAATTGGAATAATTTCTATTCTTTAACATCCCACATCTATTTCATGCGCTCCAGACCTTTATTGTTAAAATAAGTGGATTTAGAGTGATGTCATTTTCTCGTCAAAAGTTTCTATAGCGGATTTGTTGCCAATATTGCGAGATTTCTATCAAAACTCATATCTTAGTGGTCCCAACTTTCTGGCGCCAATTCAGGCAACTATGGGAATATAGGCAGGATATACCCAGGACATAAGCTCAGCCACAATGCACCCCATGGGCAATAGAACTGTGAAGTATAAGACATAAAGTTCAAATAAACTGATTTGTATGGCTTCTAGAACTGAAACAATTATTTTTTAATCAGTTGTCATAGACTTATCATGAGACATAAGTGAGCTGAAAAGGGGAGTCCACTATTTGTTTGTTGTATACAAAGGAGAATAAATATATGTGTTGCCTAAGAATCTTATCTGGGCCGGGGTAAATCCTCAAAGCGGGGACAAAAGACGTTTTAAATTTGAGGAAAACCACTGTCAAAATAAAGAAATATAGGTCTGTGAAGTGTAGAGGGCTTAGAGAAGACATGATAGCTGACTTACTGTTTTTTTTTTACACTGAACTGAATACGATGCTGGGAAAACATCCTTTTGTTATGTTAAACATGCTATCTCATTGAAAACGCTTAAGTCATCCTAACATTGTCATAGAGAATAATGGCACAGATTGACATTGCTATGGATTAGACCAGTTCAAAGAAATTCAGAGCAATATGCAACGTACTAATGCCCTAAAGCAGCACAAATATTATGTTGGTGCACTCGAGCTATCCACCTACTGCAACTGTGGAACTAAGCTTCCTTAGTAATGGCACCCAGTGCAAAGATTGTCTATTGTCTGCTCTCTGTGTGCCGATGAATACTCCCCATTCAAATGTATGCACTCACTGTTCTGAATAAGTGCAATGACAACTCAACGAGAATATAGTGTGAGAGTGAATCTGCTGTATTTTTCTGAAAAATATACTTTGCAGACTGCTTTTTGGCTTTTTGCTTCAGAACATTTTGTGAGACTGTTTTACATTGCTAATTGCAGCCTTTATACCCTTGCAAATATTGAAACATGTCAAAAGAAAGGAAGAAATGTATGTAGCAACCATAAAACCCATATTATAGGCTATACACGCAATATATAATAAAAATTGTTATTATCAACACATCATCAAACACTGACTCATGGCTGACCTTTCAGTTTCAAATCAGCATTCCTCTCAGAATAGATTCAAAATAGGCTAAATTTGCTTAAAATTACTAAATGAAATACAAGTTTAACAGAAAGTAGAATGAATTTTGTGAATTATTATAGAAACTGTATGACCTCATAGACTGACCAAATATGCTAGCATGGTCAGGCACAGCTCGCTATTCACTTGGGGAGTAGGAAATGTACCAAGGTGGACTGATGCACTATTAGTAATGCTGACAGAAAGAAGTTTGTGTGTGTGTGTGTGTGTGCGTGCGTGCGTGTGTGTGTGTGTGTGTGTGTGTGTGTTTGTTTGTGTGTGTGTGTGTGTGCGTGAGCGTGTGCACGTGTGTGTGAGTTTGTGAAGGCTACAGTGGGCCAGTGCTTTCTATTTTCTGTTGTAACTACACCTAATCTGAGCCTTTTCAGTAAAAGCTTTTTTTCGCAACATAAAATAATAAAAAATGTCTAATTCTAGTCTAGGCTCAAAATGCAGTATAATATGGTCCCTTTAAGCTGGTTAATGTATCAAAGGACCTTATGCCTTTTGCCACCATTATGTCAAACCTATTCTTTCTAGTTCATTATGGCTCAGGGTTATTTTCCTTAAATATATATATAATAAAGCTCACAGTGTTTACAAACAAGTGTAGATAAGAGTGTAGAAGAGAGTACAAGAGTGTGTCTGTTATGTGTGAAACTAAGATTTTCTCAGTAGAATTTCAATTTGATTTGTAAGCCGGCATAATCGTCTTGTGTCGAACAAGGACAAATGTAGCTTGCAGGTTACAAATAGTTTAAATGTATTTTCGACAAGTCTCCTATTTCAACTTCATACATACATATTAGTACACCATTTACATAGAGAATATCTCACCATGTCAAACTGTTTATACACAGTGCTTCCAACTGATTGTGGCACCCAAATCTACCACTGATTTCCTTGTTTATTATTATTTTATATTTATTTTATTATTATTATTTTATTTATGACTAAGTTAATTTATGTTTCTTCCTCTGCTTTTTTCCCTATTGTTGTGGGCATGAGCCTATCACAGGGTCTTAGATGGGGTCAACACAAGATTAAAAAAAAACCACAACAATCCAGTATTCCAAATAACAGTAAAAACTCAATCACAGACACAAAAACTTTCCATATTTTCTATAAAAAAGCATAATATTGAAGGCTGTCTGTGTTCAGATCAGTAAAGATATACACCACTCCCCAGGCTCCATCATGTCTGTATTCCTATTAGGATATTTTCCCGCCGCCCGCTGAGAGAACTAAGTCTGACCCACTGAAATGAATACAAAAACCGTAGTTAAAAGTCACCAAGAAGAAACGCTGTGAGCTGAAGAAAAGGTTCTATTTGTACAATGACTGTTATAGCAAGAACTAGATACATTTTTGGGACCAATATTTAAAAACTCCCCTAATATAAAATGCAATTCCTCTGTTCACTTTGTTGAAATAGGAGCTACTGTATATGTGTCCACTGTGGGCCAGATATTACTGTGTTTTTTGTGAAAATGAATAATATATGATTGGCTCTGGCCGAAAGCACAGAAAAATCATATCCTTTTGCACACACCTCTTTGTGTGCTGGGCTGAACTTTTTAGCCTTTAATATGGAGGGTGTAAAGGGTGAAGGGAGTCATCACAGCACTAGAAATTGAATAAATAACAGAACATGGCTTGAGTGGGTTATGGGAGGAAGCTGAATTAGAAAAAAAAATTTGAATGAATTTTGCTGCAAAGTGAAAATGGAAAAAGAAATTCAAAAAATCTATTGAGTGTGAATACTGGTTATCCCGCAGTGGCCAAGATCAGCTCATACTCCAGAGACTCACAAATAGACCCGTTTTTCACTATTATCGTATATCCTTTTCTGAATGGTGAGGGGACCAGCAGCATTTCAGCAATAGCAGGTAATCTGGTCGTGTTGAGCTAAAACGTGCTGTCGCATCCATGTAATTTATAGTTTTATTCTTGCAAATTTGAGTAATCCGATATGCTGAGGAGCTGCCTTTCTCAGGGGCTAAAAATCTCTTTGCGATCTAACAATGCAGATAAATCCTGCCTTTTCCAGAAAGTGCTAACAGTTGTGTTTCTAACAGCCGCTAATAAGGCATATGTTCCCCACTCTGGTGTATATTTGGACTGATGTACCAAGGTGGGCATGGCCAACAGGGGGACAGAGGGCCTTAGAGTGTATATAACATAAACAATAAAAAATCAAATTAGTTCTAGACTAGGCTCAAAGGACATACTATGGCCCCTTAAAGCTGGTTAATGTATCAAAGGACCTTAACATACACTGACCTTTCAAAGCTTTCCACCATTATGTCAGACCTATTCTTTCTAGTTCATTATGGCTCGGGGTTATTTCCCTTAAATTGCTTTGCAGACGGACTTTGATGGGAAAGGTATTGAACCAGCTTTTACAAACCAAAAATGATGGCTGAAAAGTCTCTTCATCTATTGTCATTTACATCCTATGTACTTTAGCTTGGACCTGTGGCATATACTTCACTGACAGACCCTGCATTTAAAAGATGTCAGCATAAATGTTAATGCTTTGTCCGATCAATAACCTATCCGCGACTTTGACCCTTTCACCTTCTCCAAGAAACAGAAGTAGCATGTTTGCTGTATGTGGCAAATTGAATTGGCATTTTCCAGCCAGATCTTACCACATTGGAAAGCCTATTATTTAAACATCAATACTGAATTATTAGCATCCTTACTGAAGTCTGTTTACTTACGGAAGTATGTAATGTCAGAATGTCAAATGACAAACACAAATATAGTAAGGCTGATAGAGTATTCATTGAATTGGGTTAATGTTGAAATTGACAGGAAATGTGCCAACCGGTTGCAAAACGTGCACGCAATATTCTCAGGTTTTCACATGTATGTATCTGATAAAAATAAAAAACAAAACTCACAACTTTCCATTAATTACGTTTTATAATTTTTTATTTTTTAGTTTCTTTTATTATTTTACTTAATCACATAGCTTGCCACCACTTCAATTCTGATTAGCAAATATTTCCAGGTATTAAAAACATTATATGGTGATAGATACACCTAGATCACAGTTACTGGAACTGGCAATAAAATGTGTAGATGGAAAATCTCGATTCTGAAATTCTGAAAAGGCAAAATGGCCGAAAAACCACATTAATGCAAAAAATCATGCATTCATCTTGCTTGTGTCTGAAATGTGTCTATAGTTGGGTATTGCGAGGTGAGAGAGACGAAGCCTAATGGAGAGGGTGACATTTAGGCCAGACTCTGTAGTCAGCAAAATAATACACCCTCATAGCTAGTAGTGTTGAATGGAAAGATGTGAATGCAAGAATATAAAAAGGAATAAAACTGATATCCAATTTAGCTGAGCCCACAAGACACAGTAATAACATTGTAATGATTCATTTTTGTTATTCATTTATTAATCATTCAAAAATACTGAATAAAAACATGCTATACCAGAAAGGAAAGGATGTTATAGTAAATCTGTGTTTCTCAAATGGTGGGTCAGGGTACAAAAGCCACTGTACAAATTGTAGATTTTAAACTACACATGCAACAAAGATAATAAAAGTATGTAATGGGGCAGAAAATATAAGATATATTCTTCTCTCTGCTCCTTTTCATTCAAGTTTTGTATTGTCATGTAGACACTTCTGCTTGTCATTTAAATTTTAAATGAATGAAATAAAATAAAAAATAAAACATAAAAAATAATTTGTCAAAGAAGTTGCTAACCATAAAATAATGCATAAAACGTATGGCTAATATTGTCCCAATGGCAGTAGCTCATGACTCCATCTAGTGGTACAAAATAATACAACAGGCATGTTAATTTGATAAATCTCTTAAATTCTTCAGTAAACACCAATCTCATTGAACACATTTAGTTGCTTTTTGTATCCATGTTGCTTTTTGTATCCATGTAAAGGCATTGCTACTGTTGAGAAGCTGGTATCCACTGCTGGTAAAGCTGCTGTGTTACTTTGGTCTTACTGCCTGCCCTTTATAAAGAATGCAGGAGTGTATATGAAGGTATTGTTGGAGTTCACACATTGTTTGAGGTGAAATCCAGTGTCCATGCTGTGACTTGTGTTATGCAGTAACTGGCTGACTGCAGAGAAAGACCTGATTTGCCGTCAAGCCCTAATTGGTGCAAAGGCACAACTAATGATCGTTAAGTGGGGAATGATGGCCCCGAGCTCAGTCTTCTCACTCCATAAGGACATAATACATAATTCATAGGTAACAGATGAGTAAATGGGGACAAACAGAGTGAGAGAAGAGAGGGTGAGTGGAAGAGACCAAAAGAAGAAAATTGAGAGTTTCAACATCGACTCAAGGCATAACTTAAGTTAAGATGTTGGATTTCTGAACAACATAAAAGAAGAATGGTTTATGGTTGTTTTATTATATGATCTAGATCCATTTGTCACATGCCAAAGTTAACATAATACAATTGGAGATTTGAAATGTTCAGTGGGTTAACCTTGGAACACATTGACATATTATGTGGTCTGCAGAACTATATAACCACAGCACAAAGCTAATAATGCAGCCATATACAAAACAAGAATTGTATTCTGACACTTCTCTTTTTGAACCAGCATTAACTTCCAGCATTAACTACTTCAGTAATTTGAGATACAGTATCTTGTCACCATGTGATTGAACCAGCTTGATTAATAATTTGGCATTTTTATAGCTCGTGCTGTTTACAAACACTAAAATGATCCACATATACACTGAATGAACTGTTGTGATAGAGGCATTGCCTGTGCTATATGTTGGATGTTCAGTTCTTAGGCATGTTTTAGTGTCTGTTCATTGTTATGCATTTGTGAGCAGCCTGTTTGGTGTGTGAAACAGTGATGGAGGTGACAGTGAGCCCAGGAGAATAGTTAGCACACACACTGATACGCACACACAAGACTAGAGCAGCTGTTGCTAATTAAAGATTCATGCTCAAATTCCTGTGAAAATGCAATGTGGCTGCGAACGCAATAGGGACAGGAAGTGTGAAGAAATGATAAATGGAGAATGACAAAATAGACAGATGAGACATGAAAGAGTGGAGTTATAGCCCAGAAAAGTTAATGTTCCTTTTATTGTAAGTTTCAATTGATTTTACATGAATACTACAGCTGCCTTCAGTGTAAAAGAGCCTATGTGACAAGTCTACAGGGGATTGTAACAGTCCCCAACAGAGCAACAAGGATACTGTGTGGCATGGGGACATGTGTTGGATTCACTTTGCGTGCTATAGGAATTTTATGAGCTAAAATACAGATATTAAAATAGAACAAAAGAAACAGATTAGCCAAGTTTTACAGTATTGTCTGTCTATTGTATAATGGTAGCACATTTTTACTGTATATGACGACTGGAGCCAATCCCGGCTACTACTATGGGCCTTAGATGGGCTACACTCTGGTTACATGACGCTTTTGTTTTTACATTGACATACCCCGCAAAAATAAAAATAATGGCCAAATATATGTATGTAGTAGAACCAGTGTAATAGTTTTAGGTTGCACTTAAGAGCACACGCTGTTTTCAATTTACATTCAACCATGCAAACATCTTGACATTTCTGAGCAATCAATAATGTGCCTCGAATTTTGTGAATAGCCCAAAGAGTGGTGCTATTGTATTGAGACCCACAGGCTGGTTATTATTAGAAAAAATGTATGATGTTTAAGTTGATTTAGAAATAATGAACTGAAATATAGAGTGACATTTGAGAGAGCTGCAGTCAACATTATTTTTGTACAATGACATTTGATCAGGATTGAGTTTGCTTCAGTCTTTGAGTTGTGATACTTTTGGCAATGATTTCTCATATATTGGTTGAGGGTGTTGGTAGATGCTTGTTTGAGCTGTTTGAGAACCATGTACATTCATTTTCCCTTACAAGGCTTCAAAACGTTGGCTCTTCCCCTGGCTTTTACAGTTATTGCATACAGTATATATTTATAAAGCTTTATGTTTGTTACATATTGGCACACCTGTTTCAGAAGTAATCAAAATGTTTTAGCTATTGAATAGAATACTGTTTGTATGTAACATCTAATTCTGTTTACTATCATCAAGAGTCGCAGGTGACTGGAGCCTATGACAACTATGGGCCTTAGATGGGTTCCAGATAGACAGTAATTCGCTCTCTCATACGCTTACCATTGGGTTTTGATTTGCCAATTGACCTCAGACATATGGGTAATGGGGTCAGAGTATCTGGAGAGAACTTATAGTAACACAAGGATGACATGCAGACAATGCTTCTATCAGAACTTACTCAATCTGATTTCCTGTTTATTTTCTTTGACATTGGCCTGTGCTATTATTCAGGTTATGAACTTGCAGAGGCTTTAATGGAGGAGCCACCCTCTGATCTCTATTATGTGGTTTATACTGTGAGTGGATGAGGTAGATAAAGGAGGAGGAGAAGTCATGGCCCTCATTAAGAACATCACATTATTGGGGGAAATGTGGGAAGAACAAGGGCCGTTTCTGGTCAAATGAGCTGGAAGAAAAATGGACAGATTAATGATGATATAAAGACACCCACACATACTGCACACTGCATCCTGCAAAGTAAGACAGCATTTAGAAACAACAATGCCCATTGATGTGTTTGGCAAATCTATTGGCTTTGATCATCATGGTTAAAATAAGGTTAAGGCCCAAAAAGATCTATAGTTAGCTCTTTTTATTCATAGATGATGCAAAGTTGAAATTTGAGGCGTCTACATTTCCTGAGCAGGCTATAGTAACAATATATATGTGCAAATGTTTTGAAGCAACTACCTGTTTCCTAAAAATCAATGTGACAATGTACCATGCAACCATGTCTAAAACAACGATACACATTTCGAAAGACAAATATACTGAAAATACTGAAATACTGAATGTTCACTTCCTTTCCAGGCAAGGCCTTTAGTAGTTACAAAATACTATGAAGACACTTCCCCTTGTCCATGCAGCTCTGTGTCTCTTTGCACAGACAGACAATAGCGGTCCGAGCAGACCTCATGAGCTGCGGATGAAGGAGCCCAGTCAGCCTTCATCATAACCCATTGATTTACACCATCCCGGCCGCCACGCTAATATTTCATCTTTGCTACATTTGCAATCCCCCCATCGGCTATAAGGGCCACGAGCCATTACGACCGGCCTGGGATCGCAGCATGGCGGCCCCTTCCCTGGTAATGAGATCGGCACAGAGGTGGTGGAGGAGGAAGATTGTATTGGAGGGAACGGACAGACAAAGAACCAATATAATGGATGTGAATAGGAGGCTGTGGATGAGGCACTACTGTGGGAGGGGTGCCATTATAGTGCATGAAAAGGAGAAAATCAAATGGACAAAAACATGTGAGAAATGGAGCAGGGGTGATTGAGTTGGGGGTGAGTACAGGTAGTGAGAAGAAAGATAGCTTTTTTCCTAATTATGAGCCCTTTTCAATGTTGGATAGAGGGATAGAAGCTAATTCCACCTGCGATGCATCTCGGTACCGATTTGGAAAAAACATCAATGTCTTTTCTTTATCCACCTTTCACTGTAGGAGTGTATTAGAGGTTGTTTTCATGACACCCAAATGAACAGATGGTAAGACGGGCTCAAACAAAAGAAAGCATTTTGAGCTTGTTTTCAACGTAACGGCTGGACTAGAAGTGCAGCTCCTGCTATATCGTCAGCTATCTTTGTATAGTCTTTTCATGGAATAGATGATAATGGCACATTTTTTAAAAATATATTTTTTTGTACATTCTTTTAAAGAGACTTGGATTTATGCATTCTTTTAAAATATCCTCAAGACTGTTCCACAATATACTGTAACTCTACACATACTTTATAATGTAATGCGGGAACACAATTTCCTCCTAGATTGTATCCCTTTCCCGATCAATAAACATTTTTTAAATATTTCCTTGGAGCAAGTTCTGCCATGCTTTGAATAGTATTTGGATGGTCTTTTTTTAAATGTTAACATATGTGATTGATGAAACAGTATATTTGTATGATCTCTGTATCCAACAGTGTGAGCAATTCTAATGGCCTTTTTCTGTAGTCTGGTATTGCCCCAAACCTCCACACAGAAGCTAAGGACATTATAACTGAACAGCAAATGATATTGATTGATTATTTAGAAAGTGTTTTGCTTTAACCATTAAGGCCACATTTTTTGCCAGCTTGGATTAGATTTTCGTTATCCAACTAACTCAAGAGTTACACCCAGAAATGTGCTCATATACCGTACTCTTTCTATCACATCATTGTCAATTTTGATTTGAACATCAGTGCTAATCCCATGATTACCAAAAATCCTTAGTTTAGTTTTTATGTTGTTATCAAACCATTGTTTTAACTTACCCATTTCTTTTGTAATCTCAAGCACAAGTTATATATAAGTATTTTCTTCCCAGATCTGATTATTGTTGCATCATCAGCGGGAAGAACAAACTTAAGTCTCTCTGAAATGAAATGCAAGTCATTAATGTACAGCTTTATTTATTATTTATTCATTTTGGTGATATAGAAAAGATAACACAATGATATAGAAACGATAACACAATGATATTGAAACAATAACACAATGATATAGAAAGATAACACAATGATATA
>JAVQKC010027923.1:0-10899 GCA_036025475.1 Philypnodon macrostomus | reverse complement strand
CTCATCCATCAGTCCTAGACACATCTATAATCTGTCCGTCCTGGGAGTGGATCCCTCTATCATGTGGTTCTCCCTAAGGTTTCTCTTTTTCCCATAAATGGGGTTTTTGGAGTTTTTCCCTGCTGCAATGGCGGGTCTAAGGACAGGGGATGTCCTGGGACAGTCCTGTTGTTTGTGTGTTTATTTACTGTTTGCAATGACCTTGTTTATTGTTTACGTCCATCTCTTTCTGTGAAGCCCTCTGAGGTGACTTTGTTGTGATATAGGGCTATACAAATAAAATTGAATTGTATAGTAGACCTCTGATTGCTTTTTATAATTAACATACATACATGGACCTCTGTGACCTCCAAAGCTTGTTGGACTTTCTATTTGTTTTGACATTGAAACAGTAGCTCAATGTTGCAGTTTGTTGTATTACTAAGTGCACAGGTTGGTATTAGTGCTCATGTCTATAGCCCTCTGAGACATGTCTGAGTGGCGTTGGCTGGACCTTTAGTCACAGGAGGTCACAGAGAGCACATAGTCCACACTTGATCTGTCGTCAGCTCAATCAATCATTTCAGAGCTGGGGTCCTCAATGATTTGTGGATGGAGTATGTGTTTCGAAATATTCACAAACGAGTGATTACAGTATTATTATTATTATTATTATTTAACAAAATCTTCCATTTTATGAATCATGTAAAAAGAAAATAATCGTCCTCTAAAGCTGGATGATCATATATATGTAAAACTCATATTCATACACAAATCAGTTTTATTAATATGTATTTTTGTAGCTCTATTGGTGTGATGGCTGACCTCAACAAAAGTGTTTTAAATCAGGGGGAATCACAGCCAAAATATCCATATCAATATTTTTCTTGAAAATGCATTTATTGGATATTAGTCTCTGTAACCAAACACAGTTAAATTATAATCAAGCATGAGTTTTCCTTGAACTTTCTAAGCCCATAAAATCTTTTGTGAAGTGTCCCGTCACGATAATGCCACAGTGAATGGGCGAAATGGAGGTTAAATACAAACTGCCTGAGTGTCCCAGGACCCTCCATTACTTTAGATGCTTGTCCCACGTTAGAATTAAAGAGTCGGTCCTGGTGGAGAAGTGTGTTATCACTGCATAAACAAATGGGAAGGAGGCATTAGAGAGTTGGCGAGAGGGAGTGTTGACAGGTCTTCACTGGACAGGACACTGGGAGTGGACAGAAGGTGCTGGGACACTTCCTTTAGGACATCCTTATGTGGGATGATGAGGGATGAGAGGGTATTTTAAAGGCACTATATGTGGTTAGAAAAAACTCGAGATATGCACAATGGGGCTTTTACATGCATATAATAGACTGAAGCTGGCTGTGAGGAAGTAAACTGTACGTTGTAAAAAATCAATCAAACAAACTAACTAACTTAAGACGTAACGTAAGAATCAAAAGCCAATTGAATAGCTTTTGGTGTTCATTCCAATCACTGTCTTGATGTAGGTATTGATTTCATGTTCATTTCATTTAGAGAGACTCTTTACACCAGTCAACTCTATAAAATACATTTGTTCATCAGAGTGCCGCCCGCTGCTAAAAAACCCCCAACTTCACTTGTAACTCTGCAATTAGTGAGCACACTCTTTCACAAGTCAAATTTTCAAGCTACAGCTAACAACACAATACAATATACTACAATAGAAGACACATACTGCACATATAACAGTCTAATAAAACACTTAACACTAATAGAGATACATTTACCAGAAGAATCAAACGAAATACATTTTCAGTTCAGAAATTTGTTTATACATACAATGTCTGATAGCCATGTATAACTATAGTGATGGTAAACAGATTGGTGTTGCATAGGAGGAACAAATTCTCACTAATTTCAGCCTCCAGTCCAGAGGGACTGGAGCTGACCGGTGCTGGGGTCAGGCCTGTATTATTGAGTGTAGGGGTGGTCACTCACATGTGCCCCCTCTCCATAGGCCGGGAACAATAGAGCCACAATGGGCGGTGGTCTACCCGGGTCCAGCTCTCAAAGCCGGGTTGATGGGGTCAGGGCGCAGTGAAAGGACAGTGTCCCGAGGTGAGCAGCTCTTCATTGGTATGTAGATTAATGGACAGTGGTCAGTGCAGAGTGGGCTGTGGGAACATCACTGTCAAAGAATATGGTCCACAATGAGATCAGGAAATGTTAGAATCGAAAAATGCTACAAATGATTTTTGGCTATTTCCTTGTACATGTGGAATAACGTTTGTTCGCATTGTAAATAAAAACAAACAAACAAAAAAAAAATTAAAGAACATGAACTTAATTGCACCAACGCAAACTCTGGTCAAATAATTATTACTAAACCTTTCTCAACAATGTAGTTACCCTATTCATAATACCTTTTGAAATGGTCCTGAAATCCAGTAATTGATTTGTTATGTATTTTTTCTTTAGTCCATTAGGGTATAAAGAGTCAAAATAGCATTTACCCCTAAACTAAAGGATGGCCAGTTTGAGTCCAAATTTTGGTACTAGGAGGAGGTCTGCACTCTTTCAGTACTGTCATTCATTATTTAAATGTTATTTATTTCAAACGGATTATGTCAAGGATTGCATTGTATAATGAGTATTTGTTATTGTTATTGTTTTACGTTAGCATCACTGTTAGCAACTTTATCTCAAATACCTCAGTCTTATTTTCATCATAAACTCTGCTAAGCTAACCACTCTTCTCCTCTTCTTTTATAACATTGTACAGTATAAATCCTCGATAGCATTCATTAGGTTGTGTTGACTTCTCTGAAACTCTTCGAGGCTGCTCACATGTATTATGTTTATAAAAATGACTCTGATGATTGTAACTAGATTGAGGAATTCTAAACAGTACAATAGTTTGGGCTATTGGCATTATAATGTAAATAGTGTTAGAGTTTTGTAGATGCCAATGATACTAATGTGAATATTTGTGATGAGAGTAGCACTTCCCTTTACCAATATTTTACTGTATAGAAATGTAACATTCAAACCCTCTTTTGACTGGGTACTCTCATTTTAAAGTAACAGTATTTTTACTTGAGTACAGATTAGTAATTATTCTTTTGAGTACAAAGAACAAAATCACATGCTAATTCAGGGTTCTCAAATGTTTTTACTGGGATCTCAATCATCACTAATTCTGGGTGCGGACTTTTCTGAACATCCTTTCAGGCCTTGCCCTAATCATGCTTTTGTTCTGGTTTATTCTAGTACAGACCATGATATTTTTTCTATTTATTTATCCTCTGATTTAGACCTGGGTTAGTTCTGAGATTTACATTCAGGATATACTGAATCATTTTCTCAATTTTAACAGTATCTTATATTAAAATCCTCACAACTGTCCATTTGACCCTTTACTTTACTTTTGAAGACCCTCAAACCTTATTCCATCCATTACTGAAGACAATGTCAAACTTTCCAAAAATGGGCTTTACTAGCATTGAGACATGTGTTTCTCTGTTGTCTACTTCATTACTATATATATCACTTCCAACTGCACCTACAATTCGACCTCCAAAAATGTCTCTATGATTTCAACCGTTTCTCCGTTTGCCTCCAGCTTATAAACCAATAAAAGCCCCAAAAAATATGCCACTTTCCGAAACATGGTTCTCATTTTCCACCTCATTTCACGGCTTGAAGCGTTCAGTCCAACCTGAAGAGGAATGCATGTAAAGTGTGCTGATAGATGGAGCTCAGTTGAAGTACTTTTTCTGATCTAATTTCGCCATGCTGATGTTTTAGTGGGATTGTTATGAGCTTGGTCGATAGCTTCCAAGACCAGTTGATCCAAAATCCAACAACCGTCCAAAGCATGCATGTCAGGGTGAACGATTCCATCAATGTTTCCCATAGTGAATGAATGTGTATGATTTCTGAGTGTTTTAACCCCACCTCAGGCCCAAAGTAGCTGTGATATAGTCTCCAACAGCACCACAAGTCAATAGGCAAAGATTTATCTGCAGAATAAACACAGATGCCTAGAAGCTTCCTCCATCCATCCATTTTCTTCCACTTGCAGGCAGCAGTCTAAGCAGGAAACTCCCGCCTTCGACCACTGCCTGATTCGCATTGCACCAGCCCTTTATGGTACCTTCCGTGGGTGGTGGGTCCACGGGAGGGCCTGACAGCGCGTGCTCGGGCGGGGACTCAAACCACCGACCCTCCGGTTGAAGGGTGAGCATCACTGCACCACCGCCGCGGCCCTAGAAGCTTCCTCTTTCATATAATTAAGTTAATCATCTTTTGTTGAAGTTACATAATGGTTCCTCCAGCAGTAAGATCCACTTCTTGAGTATGCACTACTGAGACTTGACTTTGTGTGTTGTCAGTGAGTGGGTAGAAAACATTAAGTGGCTCAATAGGAAACATGATCAGGACCAATGTTGCAAAAGCCATAAACCTACCCAGTGCATGTAAGCATTAGAGGCATTGCCATTATGATAAGGCAAAGTAATTCACTTTTAACATTAGTGCAGTGGTGTCATTTCTAGAACTTTTTTTGAACTAGGCATTCAGTCTTTGATATAATGTTAAAAAGGTCTATTTACAAACCACTAATCTTCCTATACTTCCTACGAGAACTCAGCCAGAATCCTTAGCATGGTTGAAAGTTCAAATCCAGTTCATTTTAGTCTCCTCTCAGCAGGTGTTAGAGCTGCTAAATTCAAGCATTGCATCAATTCTCTCTTATCTGCATTCAGAGCTGTCTGTGTGGGATTTTGAGGAGACTATGCAAAGTCTGACTTCACATACTTTATAGATACTTTATAGATGTTGAGCTAGGAAAAAACGTTTACTGTTAAAGCTGCTGTGAGACTGTATTGAAAAAGGTCCAAAAGTAATCTCACACCACTCACACATGGAGCATGCACTGTAAATGTATACAAACCAGGCAGTATGAGAATGACAAGCATCTGTCTGAACTTTTTATACACTGTACTAAAAAAAAAATATTCTGATAGTCCATTATTTATCTAAAACTAGAATCTAACCAATCAGAGCACTCTCGTCCTTTGGAAGCATGTGATTGGTTAACCACAAAAGTTTTAAAAAATTATATCTCCCACAGAGTCAATATTTTTCCCTCAGATGACTTTTATAATGCACTACTATTGACAGAATAGTTATTTTTAGAAGCGGCGCAGTGGTTAGCACTGTCGCCTCACAGCAAGTCCGAGTTCGAGTCCTGGACCGGGCACCAGTGGAGTGTGCATGTTTCTCCCTGTGTCTGGGTGGCTTTTCTCCAGGTGCTCCGGTTTCCCCCATCAACCCAAAACATGCACATTAGGTTAATCTTTCAGCTGGGTACATCCTGACCACGATCCTGACTCAAGATCTGGAGATGGGGTCCCCGGGCGCCCACTGCTCCTGACAGGTTGCCCCAGTGGCATTGAGAATACAAATAAAGTGTAAGCTAATTTTTGCTCATACAAGCTAACAATATCAGGTAGTGCAGGTTTAATAAGTCAATACTATGAATATTTGGCCTGGCACTGAGCACAGGTGATGTGAGCCGGTGACGATGGTAAGACGCAGTTTCTACGTTTGTAACACGTTTGTATTATTAGGGGGTTTGCACGTGTTGCTGTGTGTGTGAACGAGACCCTGTGTGGCATGTGAAGTGTGATGTAATGGTTGGAACTGATTGTTATTGCTAAAATTATGCTCCAGATTGGATTGCATTGATCATTTTGATTTTAAGGCCAATGAACATATTTGCAATTGTCACGCTTATACATTTTTAATGGCAGTTTGATGACATTGCTCCGGTGGAAATACTGTAGGGTTTATACATTAATGAAGTACTGGGCAAGATGCTTGATCCAACTTGTCTGCGTGAGCGTGTTAGTGTGATTGTGTGTTTGGTGGTGGTCGAAGAGGCTGTATATGTGGTATGGCTGCCATGTCTACATCAGTCTGCCCCAGGGAATCTGTGGCTATAGAGTTGGCTTATTACCACCAACATCCACCAACGTTTTGACTGAGCTTTTTGCCAAGTGGGCCAGCTAAGATTGTATGCAGTCGTTACTGACAAATGAGACAAACAGCCTTCGAACATTTCACTGTCAACTGTCCTTTTCGTTGACCCACTCATGTTTGCCGATCTCAGTGCATAGTAAACAATAGGACCATAAACAGGCTTCAGAAAAAGGCTCATGGTGTTTATCCAGCACCCTTGGTTGGAATCACAGGAAAGACTAATTCAGTTAAGGGGTAAATGAGGGGTTACTGCAGTGTATAACAATGTGACACAATGTCAATATTTTACTACATAAAAAATTCTCGGAAGGCCGCATGTGGCCCCTGGGCCGCAGTTTGATCTAGACACATGCTATGTAAATCCAATCTATTGCATGTCCACATTTGAGCAATTCAAACGGCTCACTGGAATGTTTTGAAGAGGCTGGAGTAATCAAGAAATACAGACGCTATAGACAAACTAAGCAGAACTCAAACCACCAACAAAATACTGAGTTTGAACATTTTGCTCACACTAATGATTTGTAGTGAATTTCTGTAGTATCTGCTTTATTACACGTTTGTGTCACTGAGACGACAAGGAACATTCACACACGTGTAACATATTAGCATTAGGAAATACAGGCCTACCCACAAAAACACATAAACCAAAACAGGTGGCTCTCATGTCATGCATCAGACTAATGGAACCCATCTTTGGCTCATCTACTTCCTGGTCTGTCCTGTAGAAATGTCTCACACAATTGAACCATATCAAAGAAGGAAACCAGAAAACTATCACCAAGTGACTATTAAATGTGTCCAGGACTCTAACACTCCCACATACAAATCTATGAAAAATACAACGTTTGATTTTTAATCCTGAAATTTTAAGTCACCCAAGAGCTACTTTCTGGCGTTAGATGTTTACAACGGAAACGGAAAAAAAAGTAACATTAAAACGGTAGTGCTTAAGGCAGATGGTCAGCTGGTTCCTGGATTCAACTCATGTATTTGATGTTCCAGTGGTGAGGCCGGGACGCTGACACGGATCACTTCCTGGCTGCAGGCGAGCACTTCCTGTCACACGGTGAAGTGGTGAGAGGTGGACGCCATCTGGACAGGCCCAAAATGTCCTGGCCCTTGTCTGTGTGGCTGTGTGTAGTTTTGTATTAGGTCAAGCAGTTAGTTGTGATGATGTATATTTAAAAAAAACATAAAAAATATAAATAAAAAGGTAAAATAAGAAGAGCTCTAAAAACATAAATTGATTTGGGAATCACAATCAGTTGCTTTTACAAAACCTCTCAAAGTATTTGAGTTTGCCCCGATACTTCGTCTGTTTGCCCCTTCTAGAGCCCTTCTCTGTTACCCTAACCCCCTCCTGATTTGAATAATAAGCCCCCTGCTGGAGGAAGCACTACTGTATTTTTAAAGGGGTTCTTTATAGGGGGTCATCAAGTGTTCTCAATAGAGAGAGACTTAACCATTGAATACTTAGGGTGGCTCTGTTTAAGGCCCAGATGCCTCAGCTGACTGTGTTGTTAACTACTTTTGTATTTTTAGTACTTTGTAATACTTTTGATGAATGAGAAATTGCCTGGGTGAAAGAGCAGGGAGACGTGTATAGATTTTTGTCTTTGGGAGATGAGTCTTTGGGAGGCAAATGAATATGATATTGCTCACACTGTGCACACATAGGTGTCCAGACTTACCTTTCAAGCTATAAACGTTATACAAATAAATAGGTTTAGATATAGATAAATAGGCTATAGGAGGCTGATATAATGTTTTGTGTTTTTGTGTTCACATCATTGAAGAGGGTGAAGGTACACTTTATTGTCCCCATAGGGAAATGTCTTCTGCATTTAAAATTATTTTGTGAAAAATTACAATACAATAACACAGTGACACTTTGGGAAGGGGGTGTATACACACTAGAGAGATAAATAATAATAGATTATATTTCTTTTATAAATAAAGAATATAATCTATTTAATGTGTGTGTATAGGTGTGTGTATGTGTTTGTGTGTAGATGTGAATATGTGCCTGTGTGTAGGTGTGTGTGAGTGTGTGTCTGTGTAGGTGTGTGTCTGTGTGTAGGTGTATGGCTGTGTGTAGGTGTATGTCTGTGTATAGGTGTGTGTCTGTGTATAGGTGTGTGTCTGTGCGTAGGTGTGTGTAGTAGTGCGTGTATGTCTGTGTGTAGGTGTATGTCTGTGTGTAGGTGTGAGTCTGTGTGTAGGTGTGTGTAGTATTAAGTGTGGGTGAAATATAGAAAGAGGGTAAGATAGAGGGGTTTCAGGACGAGAGGTCAGTATAAAGATAAGGGTAACTGTTAAAAGTAAAAAAAAAAATTGTAATAAGTAATAACAATATTATATGTATTATTATTATTATTATTATTATTATTATTATTATTATTATTATTATTATTATTATTAAGAGATGACAGGATAACTACTAGAAAATCAATAACTAAATAACCCAAAGGTTTGGTGTTGTTGTTTATCTTTATTTATTTTTGTTTTTATTTGTGCATTTGACACATTCATCAATACCAGTGGAATGGCCTGCATGTACAGAGGGGGAGGATTAGCCTCTTGTGCATGTTTAAGGTTAACAGTGACAACTTTAATGGACTACTTTTTGAATATATATATGAATGGTGTAGTTATTGGAAAAGAAACTGTGGCCGATATATACCCTCTAATCTAAACTTTTAGACCATAATCCAGGTAATTTGATAAAAGATTAATGAATGAAGATTAATGGTTTGTCACATTTCAAATATTTTATAAAAGCAGGAGCCAAGCTCTTGCATGAGAATAAACAGTCCCATTACTGTATTTTGCAACATACAGGTGCTCTTTAAGCTCCAGGGCTCTTTTCTGCCAAATATAATTGTCTTATTTGGCAGATATGTGTCATTCTCTGACCTGAGATGGGAGTGAACCTGAAAAGAAGTAGCTGTGTTTGAGGTTTGGAGGAAAAACACAGGCGTGAAGCTTTTTGCCCCGAGGAAATCGAGGTCGGAAGCACAAGTGTGCAATCGGGAATGTGGGGAATCCCAGATCGTTTTTTTTGGCAGACGCTGTGGGGATCCTGAGGGCTTCTGCAGGTGGCACTATAAAGCACAGCACCTGACGGGACAGGTACCTTAAACAAAACAATTAGGTTAACTATGGCTTTGCATGATATATATGATTTCATGTACAAACCCGGCATTCAGGTACCTCAGCATAATGTAGCCCAAATAACAGAACGTCATATTTATCTGGCTGATTTTTTATGCTCTACTTCTTTTTCCAGCCAATTTCAGTGTGAGGTGTGTAAGAAGTGTAATATCTTACCATATCTGCCAATCATTCATTACATTTAATAAGTATCTCCATAATGGTGGCATATAGTAGCTAACAGTACTGCTGTTCATCAAAGTAGGCTGTGGGTTCTATTCTTGTGCCAGCTAAAACCTGACCTCCGGAAGTGGAGTCTGCATGTTCTCTAAGTGGGTTCTTTCTGACTTCTTCCCACCCTCCTAGTGAATAGATGTGAGTGTCAGTCTCGCCAGCCTTAATTGGGACTGGCCACTGTCATGTATGTACTCTGCCTAAGGCCCATTGTTGTTGACATACGTTTTACACACTGTCCCATGTTTTACACTGTCATTGTGTCCTTGGGCCAGACACTTAATCCACATTGCCTATGAACGAATGAATGAATGTGATTGTGTGATTGGTGGAGGGGCTGAATGCTCCAAATCAGTCAGTCAGTGTGCCCCGGGGCAGCTGTGGCTACACACTTGTCTCTATATGTCCTCACTGATTATTTAGAAGCTGCCTTGCATGAGTGGCTCCCCACAGACTTGCTAACCACGTCCTGCTGTTAGCATTAATAAAATTAGACGAATCACAGTCTCAATTTAATGTAATGTATTCATCTAATTCTGGCCCCAATTATCTTGACTCGTAAAATGATGTCATTCAATCTGCTTTTTTCAAAACCTCCACTTTTTTTTTTCAAAATGTCGCCGGCTCCACCACAAGATGAATGTTTTTAGTTTCAAAACATCTGCTTGGTTTTCGTCAGCCTCTGAGTCGCATCGATCACGCGTTACAAGCATATTATTGGCTCGTCCTCAGGGAAATTCCCACCTATTGGCGAGCATTGTGCAGGGCGCGCAGGTAAATGCAGAAATTATTCACGTGAAGCTTCCCACCATCGTCATTTTAATCTGCAAAACGTTCGAAATATTTGATGTGAAAAGCTAAATCGAACTTTTACATGGAGCACTTTGGCCATGCTGACTTTAAATAATGAATTCATTACCATCATGTGAATGATACGAAAATGACCCAATTCTAGACATCAGCTTACTCACTTATCACTTAACTGGTTACTAAATCTTAACTAATACTTAATTCATGCTTAATAGTGTTACTGGCCTGTAATGGTTTGTACACATTTTGGTATAGTGGTCTGGTCTCTTTCTTTCCTGCATTATTTTTGGTGAATCTTGGCTCAATCATTCTTTTCATAAATGTTTTATGTTTTTTGTTGTTGTGTTTGGGGACCTAAATATTAATGTCCCACTTTTGATCCCATCCCAGTGTCTTGGAACCACTTTAAAGCATGTGCCAAATGGGTTGTTAGCAGGAAGATGGCATGCATTAGTCTTTAAGGATCATTTCAATTTAATTTCTAGCTTTACCAATTGGCTAACTGCCTTTTTTGATCAGTGTTGTATTGATTATCATTGGGGAAACTAATTGAAGTCTAGATTGAGAAATGATTCATGTGTTCAAGGTTTCAAGTTTATTTGTCATATGCACATTCAACACAGGGTCAAAAAATGCAATGAAATGCTTTGGATCGGAAGAACCGTTAGACTCGCTAAGATAGTCATGAAGTACTAATAA
>JAVQKC010027922.1:0-20594 GCA_036025475.1 Philypnodon macrostomus | reverse complement strand
TCTGTCCCCTGCCCCCCCATCTGAGGGTATGACGTCGTCACATTCTAGAACTTGCAACCCAGCAATTCAAAAGGAAACACCGCCCGGAGAGTGAACGACAGAGCGTTACAGGACGGAGGTGGGAGGATGATGAACTGATTTCATACCGCCGCCTCTTCCTCCTCCACGCCCGCACTGCCTTCCTGTCTGCACTACTGTCGGGCACGGAGAAAGTTTTACACTGTGCCAAAAACACAGAAAGACAGTAGACAGAAGATCCGGGGCCAATCCGACTTGATTCCATGCCTCATCTCAACAACACAATTTAAAGATTTCAAAGGAACACGTTTCTTTGCGTGTGGCAGAGTTTGCTTTGTATTAACTGAGATCCATGCATCTGGCCGTGTACAGTCTGTCACATTGCTCAAAGAAGCACTTTTCCATGCTGTTCCAAGTGGCTCCGACGTGTTTGCCAAAGTGACTAAGAGTTTTCGAGTTCTTTCTACTAGCTCATTTTATATGCACATCATCTTGCCAGTGGTTCTCTTCATTCTTTTCCATACAAGAATTTGTGTGGTTTCTGTAAATTGGAGTTTTGATTGCTAGCAGGTTGTCTAACAAGAAAATTGGCAGTTCAATTTCTGCTCCCCCCAGTTTATACTGCCGTTGTGTTTTTGGGCAGCCTGCATTGCCTCCAGTGTCTGTGGCAGTGCTGTAGGAATGGGTTGTGTGTGTGAATATCTCTGTCAATTTGTCTCGGGTCAGCTGTGGCTAAAAAGATATAGCTTACCACCACTACTGTGTGACTGTAGAGTGAAACAGAGATTCCATTGTCAAGTGCTTTTGGTGCTTAGAAATGTAACGCTGAACGGATCATGAAAATCTGCTCTTAATTTCAGATTGCATCAACATTTAACAGGAGTTTTTTTTTTTTCCCTGGAAAGTTAAGCAGTCTTAAGTTTGCATACATACAACTGAACTAACCCTATAATTTCTTCTCGTTTTGGGAACAGATGATGTGCCTCCCTATTTCAAGACGGAGCCGGTGCGAAGTCAACTTCATCTGGAGCGTAACAGACTGGTGCTCACGTGTATGGCCGAGGGCAGCTGGCCCCTGGAGTTCAAATGGATCCACAACAACACAGAGCTGACACGCTTCTCACTAGAGTACAGGTAAAACTCACAAGTCACAAATATGCACACTAGTCCAACAAGCAAAAAGAAGAGAATTGAGTCTTTCTTTCAGTTGTGCACCTTATGAACGAGTGAATAAGTGACAAGCTTTTAAAATGTATTCAAACGGCATCAACTTAATATACAGTTTGTGCCTGAAGCATATACCGGCAACAATGGGCCTTTGGCGGGGAACACCCTGGCAAAATAGAAGTTAAGTCACAGGGTTGACACATACTATACCAATCACATACATCACATACTCTTCGGTCCTGATCCACTAGTTGGGAACCACTGTTACTTTAAAATCTCATTGTACAACATGAACTAGCCTATACTATACCTTTCAAACTCTAGCAGGTCTCAAACCAACTATATAAAAACAGACAAGTACAAGGAAATCATTATTATAAATATACTTTGAAAAGTTAGGTGTGCCTCCCTATAACATTTTTCAACTGTTTTGTTTGTGCCTATAAGACCCCCTTCATTTTTCAAAATAAACCTGGCTCTGTTTTTCACACAGAGCCTGTCATAGGTCACCAAATACTAAATGAAGAAATATTTCCTAGTGTTTTTTTTCTGCTGCTGTTTCTTCCACTTTTCTTTGAGCTCTCTTGCTTCCCCCTTGTGGCTCTTGTGACCTCTATCTGGTCTCTGCGGAGAACTGAGAACAAGCAAAAGGCTCGATGGAAGGGTTAGGGCTACAGATAACGTCTTTAATGGTAAATGGAAGATCGAAATCGTGTGACAAACATTGGTCTTATCTGGAAAAAGCATTGGAGGAGTAAGCGCCTTCTTGTGTGTGTACATGCAACAGTATAAATGAAGCTCTTGAGGATTGGACGAAAGCTTGTTGACACACGGTTGGCTGATCTCGACCAAACTGTTGTGGATTGTATGTGAGAGAGGTGTGACAAGAGGACAGCAGTCATGGAGGTTGTTGATGAGGTTAAGGCTTTTCCAGGCAGTCTCCAGACGGGTGATACGATCAGATGGGGTTTTGAGTTTCCTATAGGAAGGAGAGTATTGAGAGTCTAGGGCCGTAATTCTGAACCAAGTGCCACCTCAAATTTGGCTCAGAAGCCACACAGTAAATATAGATGAACCCAGGCCTAAGCTCAAATAGGGGTTTTAGTGGGAGAAAGGTTGAAATCAAAACTAAGCCAAGTCTAAACCAGGAATAAACCAGGTCTCAGAAGACTTTATCTGAGCTAAATCCTTGGGTATCCAAGCTAAAACCATGGGTGCCCAATCTTTTGTAATAGATGGCCATATTTGAAGGGCCAACACCTCCCGTTTTCCAATGACACACCGGATTCTGACCTACAAGTGCCAAGACTGGCCTCCGGGCCACACTTTTGGTCAAAACCGTGGGAGCCCCTAAAGCCCCTACCAGAGAACAACTAACAGAGGACCAACCTGGCTCTAAAACTAAACCAAACCAAAGTCACTAGAACTAGCCTATGTACAACCAGCTGTCCCTGTCCCACATTTGAGAACCACTGCTCTAGGGTAATCACACAGGAAGAACAGATTTTCAGAACGTATAGGTATCGTATCCTGTAACAGAGGAGGGTGTGTGGGTGGTGCCTACATGCATATTACAAACATCCGATGATACTAACACTTCGACTGGAGAGACTTAATTGTCACTTCCTTGAAAACAGATGGCATTGAGTAATAGCATGCCTGAGCAAATCTCAGCGGAAAATATTTTCACACAAATGACAGTTAACAATGGAAGTATCAACAAATTTGGTATCCGGAAGCGGGTCGCTGTGATGTTTTATTCAGTTTTAATGTTGATTGTCATGAAAAGTACATATTGGCGTACAGTGCATGCCCTAATATTTGTTGAAAGTTCAAAATCTAAAATAAATAGACAAAAATACTAATACATTAGAGATATATCTGAGAACCATAGTATTTTTTTTTTTTAATTTGATGTTTTCCTGTTAGGGACACACAAGGCTTTCCAGCAACTATGGGGCTTAGGCGGGGTCAGACATGAGACAATCATCCACACTTGCATTTCTTTACTATGAGCAATGTGCAACCCTTCTAAATCAATGACATGGAGTGTTATTTGTGGGTTGTTTTGCCTCTGTGCTTCAACTCTTGTATTAGATTTGACTTCAATAACTTTATTTGTCTAGCCCATTTCACTCACTGTTTGTAGTGGAAGAAAACAAGCACTGAGAGTCCACTGGCAACAATAGAGGCAAACCACATTTCAAAACACATGAATAAACAGCCGAAAGTACTTCATGTTTGGGCTTAATTTGTCCAAAGATGTGTTTATCCACTAATATGCCTAACTATTTCCATGACCCTTGACCCCTCAGTTTGTAATATCCTGGTGAAGCAATTCATGATTTTTAAAAATGGCCTTTGTACATTTTGTGGCAACTCAGTTAAATCTTTGCTTAAGTGCATAATAGTATTCATTACATTAACGGTATTATCATAGTGAGTATATTTGTTTCATGGCGGCTTAAATGACTTTGAAATGGGCTGTTCCTTTTGTTTTGCAATGGTAAAAATACAGTCTGATCGAATCTGGTCTAATAATTCAGGGGTAAATGCTCAACCTTAAACAATGAAATCACAAATCATAAATCCCATAAAACAAAACAAAAAAAAAAATGGTTCCTATTGTAACCCCTTGTATATATATACTATATTTTGCCCAATCCTGCAAAGATATAGACAAAATACATATACAGGCACAAACGTTGACTCTTACTTCATGGATACATAACAACCCAATATAATAATGGGCATGTTCTCTCAACAAAGTGCTCAGTTTGGAAGCAATGGTTTCTTCATCAGATCCTATGTACTAGGATTAGCCATATGAATCAGCGTCAAACCAATATATTGTATTTAGATACCCAACTCAAATACATGCACATTTACTTTTGGTGAAAAATCTTTATTGCATTTTTTGCTTCTTAAATAACCCCTTTTCATAACTGGGAGTGTATTTGTAGACGGCCATATTAATGAGGTTACGGGCAGGGGTCCCTAGTGGCCAACACCGGTTTAAAATATTGACACCATGCGACTTGACCTCGTGTCCTTTGGCAACCGATCAATACTTGGAGTTGTGTGTGTGGTTTGGAGGGCATTACTATTCAACATGTAGCCGTGGGGTTGGGAGAGCCACAAAGCGATCCGCGCCCAAAGAAGTGATGCAGGGTGACACTTTTTATCGCTGGATACACATTGGCAGAATCTAGTTTAACGCTTCGACAGGCGAATGTGAAGCATGTATTTTTTAATCCCCTCAACATGAAAAGTTATTTTTATCAAAAGTTGTATCTCTCTGTCAAAGTTTGAGTTACTTGTTTTAGTTTAGTTTAGTTGACCAAAAGAATTTACAAAGTGATATTGATTCGTTGTTGGCTATTGTATTGATCTACACATCTTATAAAACCTGTAGCAACTTTATTTTTAATGCCAACAAATATTGAAATCTATTTTTGTTCTGTTTTTTTTTCAATATATATATATTTGTGACATAAGCCCTTGGAACCTGTCCGTCTGTAAGCGACTTAACTCAAAAACTACTGAACAAATCTGGATGAAATTTCCAGGGGAGGTCAGAAATGACACATGAAAAAAGTGATTCAATTTGGTGAATCACCATCTGGATTCAGGATTTCTTATTCACTTGAATGGAACAGACATTTAAACCTGACAACAGTTTCATTAACTAATCTCAGGCGCCATCTTGTTAATATTTACCCTATTGCAGCCAGTACAGTTTTCTCTACCCTGTCTACTGTTGTTTCTGTGGTTTTGACCTCTCATTGTATTAGGTTGATTAATAGAAACAAAGAAAAAGAAGTCACTATTTTTTCATTTCTTTCTGGAGGGATGTCCACTCCCATTAAAGGTTCTATTTAGAACCGAGTTCATATAGGGGAAATTGGCTACCTTGGCGGAGGTGTGCACTCTCCAAGGGCTTTCTAGTTTTTGTTTTAGTTTTATATTATGTTCTTAGACTTACAGGTAAGACTTTTTTTTTTCTGGTTTGTTGAAAAAAAAATTTCAGTTGATCATATTTTATGCCATGCTCAAGTTAGATTAGTTAGACCCATCCCCCAAAATGAAATCAAATTAGTTTAATTATTTATTATTTTAATTTGGAAATGGGCTATTCCCAAGCAGCTCTACTGGTGTACAGCTCTAGTGTACAACTCTGGTGTACAGCTCTACTGGTGTACAGCTCTGGTGTACAGCTGGTGTACAGCTCTGGTGTACAGCTGGTGTACAGCTCTACTGGTGTACAGAGGAGGTATCAGGATTGTCAGAACACTAGTTCATAGTAAACAGAAATATGTGCCTAGCGGACGCACATTCCCATTATATGCTTCTTAAAACCATTTAAGGGTTAACTTCTAACTCAGTCACTAATCTCTTCATAATTAACTTTTTTTTTAAAGAAACTCTGCTTAATTAGTTTTACACATACTGCATACATAACATATACTGCAGCTCTGACCAGGACCTCAGGGGCAAACACCTGGCACAGCACCAGTCTTTACTCTGCCAATTAACCTAGAAACTTAATTAAGGGACTTCATTATTAAGCAATCCTCCCGAGTCACTTTGCTTGTCATTTAGTTGAGTTGCCTGGTCCTTGATAAATGCATGGTGGTGGAGTGGTTAGCACTTCTGACTTTTGTGTCTTTATTGTGGTACTGCGTGTTCTCCTCAGTTTCTTCCCAATGTCCAAACTCATGCATGAATCGGTGAGATGGTTAAAAACTGGGCCTGTAGTCAATAAATGTGAGAGTGGATATCTGTCCGTCTATCATTGCATAAGTGTCAGCACTGCAGTTAACCGGCCATTGCTCACGGTGTACCCCACCTCAGGCCCGTAGTTGCAGGGAGCCATAATGGGAATAAGCAGATAAATTTATATAAACATTTCACGAAGGCAGCGATTGACTTGTCTTGAAAATGATGTACACCCACAATAAAAGAAGCCCTTTCAATGACCTCTGCTTTTTTACAAGGAAGCAAAATTAAAAAAAAACAGAGAAAATTAGATTAACTTTTTGACAGCTAGCATAATGGGACGTCACTTTGGTCTTGTAAAAATGAATGGTGTTGAGACTGTGTGGGAGTCTATTTGAAGCAAAAGGAGATAAACATACAGCATTTTCTCCAAACTTAGCGAGTCGTACCAAGCAAAATCAAGATAATAGCACCGTTGTTGTTCTGAAATCTTCGATCCATCTTCCCTGACATGGCTCTTTCATGTTGATGGAATGTTTTATTTGACTAATTGAATAACCAACACGTTTTAGTAAGATCTAATTTCATGGGGGCTTTGTGCAGATTACCACAAAGATCTATTTTCCCCACGTCTATAGGGAAGGTCACGAACCCATGATGTTTGTGTAACAAGGCAGCGGCACAGCGCGGAGAAATTGCGAGTTTATTTAGAGGGCACAATAGATTCAGTACAAAAGTGAACAAAAACTACCAACCCAAAGTCTCATAATCTTACATACAAAAAAAATCAATAGAAACATTAAAAAAATGCTTGAAACATAAATAATATCCGGCAAAATTTTTGTAAGATGAGACTCTATAAGCAACCTCTCTTACCACAGCTGTCTTGGGGCAGAAACCGGGATCAGGAGCCGGGATCAAACTGCCAACCTAGTGGGTGACCTGATCTATCACCTAAGACTTAATGGTTACTTTTCTACAGTATAAAAGGAGGCAGAGCTACATGGGGAGTGCTGTTGAATTTCCAATACTATCTGATTCATAATGACAACAATATAGACTCTTAATAAGTAAGTAAATGTGAATTGTGAATGATATTGCACTTTAACATGTGACTGGGAATTGTGAATGATATTGCACTTTAACATGTGACTCTAAATTGGGTATGATATTGCACTTTAACATGTGATTGTGAATTTGTGAATGATACTGCATTTTAAAATGTGATTGTGAATTGTGAATGATATTGCACTGTAACATGTGAATATGAATGATAATGCACTCTAACATGTGAATATGAGTTGTGAATGATAGTAATTTACCCTTAAATTGCTATACAACTACTACTAATATCCCCGGTTCCCTGTCCCTTTCTAAAGGACTACAGATGGAAATTAGCTTGTATTAGTTTTCAATACCTAAATAAAACTACTTATCGCGCTAATGCAATGACGGTATGCATTTAGGATAGTATTATTTATAACCTGTATCATTTTTAAGGCAAAAAGACCCTTTATATCGCCTCAAGGCCTGTACTTATTTGCACGCTTGATTTTGATTTTCATCTTATCAGCCTGCAAAAAATATGATTAGTATTCCATTTTCTTTTCACAGCTCACATAATGCTCCCACTACTCCTGTTACTCACTTTTTAGTTAAGTAGACCAAGATTGTGCGCCTCATGTTTGCTCCACTCAAAACGCTCTCAATTCATTTTTGACCATGGACTTGTCAAGTGCTTTATAACCGCAAGTCATTAAAACTCACTTACTAAAACACAGCAATCGATTTCTATGGACAGTCTCCTCTTCATAGGCGTTCTATTTTGTTGGGCAGGTTTCTTAGGTTTTGTATGTTACAGAGCATCCAATTACAGTGATCCAAGGCTTAGTGCATTTAGATCTATAGAGTGCAGCCTACGTCTCCCTGTCTCTCAGCAGATAACCCTAATGGATTCCCTTCTGTAACTAAAAATGTCCTTTCTCTGTCCATGTCTCCTCTGACTGCTTTGCTTTCAGTCCTCGTGCTTTTTTCTTAGACCGGCGGAGGGCATTAGGGACTTGGACTATGATGAACCACACTATATTATGTACAGTACTGTGCAAATGTTTTGGGGAGGTTTGAAGGCACATAGCAAAAATATCCAATAAATGTATCATTTTTTTAGTGAATGTTAAGAGGAAGTGTCTAAATCCCATTTGTGTAAAGTTTTTTGAGGTATCGGTAGGTTTTTCCCTGCATTTCAACAGTAGTTGTAGGCTGCTCACTTCTTTCTGTCCCTACATTCTTATCTCAGATGGACTAAATAAACCAGGCAAATAGTTACTATTTAATACTAGTTGTCTAATTCCAAGGGTTCCAAGGGTTTATGCCACAAATATAAATGTGGCATAAACTACTAGGGGTGGGACAAAATATTGATATTCCAATATCGTGATTTTTTTTTTTTTTTTTTTTATCCATATATTGGAAATTCATATTTTGTATATTTCACAACATTTTAATCTGGCAGTACTTATTTTCAGAAAGTAGACTTGTTTGTTAGATACAGTTCTAATTCCATCCATCCATTTTCTTCCGCTTGTCCAAAACCGGGTCACGGAGGCAGCAGTCTAAGCAGGGAACTCCCGCCTTCGACCACCGCCCGATCCCCATTGCACCAGCCCTTTATGGTACCTCCCGCGGGTGGTGGGTCCACGGGAGGGACCGTTCTAATTATTAAATTTAAAAAAAATATTTAAAATTTAAAAAAAGATCATCCAATCATTGTATTATTGTTTAAAAACTACATTAGTTCCTAACAGTGATATATCGTTATCATGTGCAATATATTGATTATCGTAGTATTGCCGTATTGTGATATTGTCAGTATTGTGCGCTATGATTCCCATATCATATGAAATCATGAGGTACTCTGTGATTCCCAGCGCTTTTGTCACTTAACCTGTAAACATTGAAAGTGTATTTCATTTTTGACCAAATACATCATTTCACTTTCCCACTACAGGTGAAATACTGCTTTATCTTCCTCTCTTCATCTCCACACAATGGGAACAAATCAAGTGTAAAAACATGATCAAGACAGTTGGCCATAGGTTATTTCCATCAAACCTGCTGGCCATCTGTTGTGTGTAAGCGTTGAACGACAGGTAACATGTGCAGCCTGTCCCTCTGGGCCTGTAGCAGAATCACTGGACATTGATTTCCAGTAGCTCAAGCCAGCAGTCACCTTTCTATGTACCTGTCATGTGTTGTAGGTAGTGTGGAGTTTAAAAGTAAGCACTTGAATTTGATAGAAGAGATCTCCTTCATGTATGCAATTATTGAGTCACTTGATGTTGAGATAAGGGGCTTTCAAAAACATCGACTACATCTCAATCATATACTGATTACATAGACATACTGAAGTGTAAGGGTAAATAATTACTGTATGATGGTGTGTCAAGAGGGAAGTTTATTTGACATATGAAACTTAATTTAACATCAACAGTTAAATAATTTGGTCGCAATTGATCTTTATAAGGGTTATAAAAATGTAATAATATCTGAATTACATTAACTTTACAAGCTCATAAAACATCAACGTTGAGGCTTCCCATGGTGCATGATAAGCCAAATGTAAAAGCTATGTTGTGAACAGACGAAGCAAGAGTGGGTTCAGTTAATTACAATGAAATGGCATATTCATAAAATATGCTGATAAGAAAAAGGCAGCTCCATTGCTCTATTGTATTCTACTCCTTCATGATTCAATTTCCATAAAAGTATAATAATAAAAAAGGGACTTTAAGCATGCGGTGGCTCTATCTTGCAATTGGAAAGACTCTGTGCCTCGGCTTGGACTCAAAGGTGATCTTCTAATTCAGGGGTAAATTCTCCAGCCCTTATATTGGACAATGGTACTAATCTATAAAAATGAATATCTTTCTTTGGCTGCGATTAGAATCAATAAAAACCTCAAAAGAAATATTTTTAACTGTCGCTCTATGCCGCCTTGTGATTCCCATTGTCTCCTCTGTCAGACATACCCCATCCATATAGCCCCATTATAACATTTAGCGATTTTACATCGAGATTAGCACTTAAGTACATTGTCCTTGCGTCTGCGCTAACCTTGGCCCCACCTCCACTTGTACTATAGGGTCCCGCTTTCCACAAACTGCACTTTAGCCACGTCCAATCAGGGATTATAGTGTTGCCAATCACTCTGTATCTCCTCCATCTCCTCCATCGCGCCCTTCTTCAATTACATCTTCTCCATCTCTCCCCTTTCGTCGACCACTCCTCCATCTAATCATTGCTACGAGTACGGGCTAATTAAAGGGGATCTGAGGCTATCGTGCGCTGACCACAGGAACATCAATCAATCTCTGTCCAACACTGCGCCCCCATCCCGTCCTCCCAGCTCGCCCCCCACCCCTCCGCAACTGCTGCCAACGCACGCAGCTCTGCAAAGGTTAATTGTATTCATTATATAAGGGACAGCAGTGGCGAGAGAAGAAGCACATGGAGTGAGTGTCAGTAAAGTCAGTCTGAAGGTGAAGGTTTAGGGGTGAATTCACTGTGGGGGCTAAGGAGGTTAGATTATAGGGGCAGCAAAAGCACCTGTCAGATATCTACTTATCTATTGGGATTGACAATGGACTCACACTAATTAGAGTTTAGAACTTTGTTTGGATAAAATATTTGAATAAACAGTTAAACAGTTCAATTTGATTTGACTAATTTGAGCCTTAATTAGGTCTACACATAGAAATAAAACATAATTCATGCAGAAAAAACAATTACATCATAAGCAAATTAAACAGGTCTAATGGATCTGAATGAATCTGTACAATGGTACGTACCGCAGTTTGAAGACATCTGAATGAAAACTTCAAAATACATATTACTTAATACACATACTTCTACCTATTATCACCAAAGAACAAAGGTGGAAAACCATTCAACTAACTATTCAGTATGCACTGTTGTATTTCAGCAAATAATTAAGCAATGTGCTGTGTTGTTACTTTTTAGTTTTTAGCAGGTTGATGGCCTATTACCACTGATTACCTGCTGCCGTTATATCCAATGTATGCAATTTCTATTCCCATCCTAATCAATGTTCTTCCCTGACATTCCATCTGACCACCTCTTATCCTGTCCATTGATGCATCGCACATATGCATAATCATATTCATTTAGTTGATGGAACATATGACAGGAGCCGCACATCACTAATGGAGCCTCCTGATTAGTTGATTAAGCCTTCACAGACTTTGGGTTAAAACTCATTTAGTCCCATGGGCCCACAACACGCTGTTGTTAATGAAGTTTGATACTGCGTCATTTTTTGATAGATATTAACGGCTTTGCAGCACACCCACCCATTTGTTCATGTGGAGGAGGTTCATTTGTATGCATCTGGTTACAAGAGCATATATATGAAACAACATTTAGTTACTTGTATGTTGAGATCATATATTGTTTTAGATTTGTGTGTGTGTTTCAACCGAAATCTTTTTTAGCTCAGTTTCATTTCTTGTTCCTGATAGTAACAGTAGTGAACTAGCGGTACATGGAGAGAACCCACAGAGCAGAAGGAGGGCATGCAGGCTCCAGTGACTGGAACTTTTAAGGTCTATGAATCGCCTGGATAGTCCAACATATATTGATATGTCCGGATTTATTACAAAATGATTAATTCATTAATTATGCACTTACTCTTGGACCCCTCCATACATTATATTACATCTATAAATTCCTGCAAGAAACGGCTCTACTTGTTCAACTACAAAAACTTCCCTTTGATAACAGCTTGTTGAAAGCACTTGTGAAACAGATTAAATAGTTACATAAAGAAATAAAATTAAAAAAAGATTATCCAATCATTGTAATACTGTTTAAAAACTTCCTTTAGAAGCCGATATATCGTTATCATGTGCAATATATTGATTATCGTAGGATTGGCCCCACTGACTGGAACTCTGGAAGTCTATACATCGCCTATCCGTATATATTGCAGATATATAACGCTTTACTTTATATCACATCATAATCACTTACTCTTGGACCCCTCTACACTTGAACCTTAATACCCTGCAAGAAACAACTCCACTTGTTGAACTACGAAAACTTCCCTTTGCTAACAGCTTGTTGAAAGCACTTGTGAACCACCCTCTTCCACTTTTAGTGGCACTCTTCTCTGACTTTTATTCATGAAGAAAACTCTTTAAACAAAAGGTTAAATCCCCTCAAACAAACTCCAGGCTGTTACTATAGAAACCAGTACATCCCATCGCAATTTTTCTGCAGGCGCGCATAAGGAACACCTTGCAAAACACACAACATGTGGGAATCTGACAGCAAAGATGTCAAACGATCCGAGTGGCAACTGTTTCACCTCCCACTACAAGCGCTTGTTTGGACAAGAACGTGTTGCTGAGAAGTGGCTTTAGGCTAATTCACCACCTCTGTATACTGATCAGATCTAACATTTCATCTGAGACATGTGCTTCATTTCTTGTATGATCTGTGTACCTTGTAGTAGTTCAACTTAGGCCCTGTCCACACGGAATCAAGTTCAGTCCTTACGTCCACACAGAGCCTTGATGTTCAAACGTTTTCTGCCTGTTTAGTATGATTTCAACTTCAATTCATTCACTTGAATTTGACTATACAATGTTCCAGTTTATTGACATCCACCACGGTTGTATCTTCTCGAGCTGCAATAACACCATCAGTGCACTGCATAGAACAGGCTCTTCTCTTTACTGATATTTTTTCAATCTTCATCAGTTAAACTCTTCTGACTATGGAAATACATGCAAATAGAGTCAGTGGGATGACTGCAGAGTGCATATGAGTTAATGGTCTAGCACACAGTATAAGCTCCTTATATATCCCACACATTTTAAAGCTATCTGGAGATTTTGTGGACAGGATTCTGTATGGGCCCTATATCCAAATAGTTGGTACTAGGATGTGGGAGGGAAAAAAAATCTAGGTTCACTTTGGTTTCTATCATGTCCAACAGTTCTGGTATATTTGCTTATCTTACAAACGCTGTGAATTTCTGAGCCGATTTACTGTGTAAATAAGCAATTCATATTATTGCCATTCTTCCATGAAAATCTTCAGCTGCACGTGTAAAGTATTTTCAACTTTCGTGAGCAAAAAGTTCATTCTGGGCCAAAGGTCGTTTAATTTCTTCATATAAATGGTATTGATTAATTTTTTGTATTTAAATTATGTACATAATTTTAATGAATGTTTCTCTTCTCCCTTGACTTGTGGCAAAAGTCAAAATCAATAATATCAGGTTATCCACACACCAACAATCCTACCATTTTCCCACTATATTCTATACAGTTCAAGGCCAAGACCAGCTCATAATTCAATCATTTTAAACAAGTAACATAAGTGGGCACATCAAATCAGAATAAAAATCCAAAAATCAAATTTACACCTACTTTTCCCTGAGGTACAAACCAGGCCAAAGACACTGATCATTACCTGCTTTTTCTTTTTGACTTGAAAAACAGACACTATCCACACTCCACCTCGTTATATCAATATTAGCATCGCTGGCACTGGTCCTAATTAGCGCTAGCCACTTTATCCATCTTTACTTTGCCCCTGTTTGGCTCCTGGCATCAGCTGTGCAACCAGATGTGGCAGAGCACTAAATACTATTGCATGTGCTGCCTCCTAATGGCTAAGTGACAGTACTGCTATCTTCACAGTCAAGGTCATGGATAAGGAAGTCTACTGCTTCTCCAGACATCATCCTATGGGGGATTATTTGTGTGTGTGTGTGTGTGTGTGTGAATAGGTAAATCAGGTGTTTGTTGTCTGCAACTTAACTGTGTGTCTTTGGAGAGTTGGGGCTTGGCTGGTTTAGCCTCTTGAGCGTCATTATCGTTGGAATAAACAATGGCTAAGCTCCAATGTCCTCCGTGCCCTTGTTACTCTATTACATGTGTGAGTGTTGTGGTGTTGGTTTTCAGCAAATGTTTGTTTTTCTCTGTATAACCTTTTTTGATGGACGTTTTTGTTGGAATTAGCTCATCAATCATATATCTGTGTTTATTTAAGGTACCTAATCCCGTCTTTGGACCGCTCTCATGCCGGATTCTACCGATGCATCGTCAGAAATCGAGTCGGGGCCTTGCTCCAAAGAAGAACCGAAGTCCAGGTGGCATGTAAGTATCGACGTAGTACATTGATCAAGCGTAACATTATGACCACTGTCGGATAAGGTGAACATTTTTTTAGAGTTCTAGAAGTATCAGTTCTATATAGTGATTTGGAAGAGAGTCAAAAACCCTTTACAACTGAATTCATTGTTTATTTATTTACTCTGTAACCAAAGTTGCCCTGCCCAAGATAAGGGCAGCCATAACACAATTAAGGCCCCTTCAACCACTACAAAATACACATCGGTGCAATTATACTAACACTTAGACGTTGGTAGGGTGTCTTGCTCAGTAGTAAAGTGAGTTGAGATTCAATTTTCAATTCAATTAAATTTTATTTGTATAGCCCTATATCTTAAAGTTGCCTCAGAAGGTTTCACAAAAAGAGATGCATGTAAACGATAAACAGGGTCATTGCAAACAGTAACAAACAACAGGACTGTCCCAGGACATTCCCTGTCCTTAGACCCTCCATCGCAATCAGGAAAACTATTTATGATTGAACCAAACAACCTTGGTTAGTTGACAACCAGTTGTGAGAAATTGGCTTAAGGCTAACTTGTGGTGGCTTTATGACTGGATGAGTATTTATCAAAAGTGTTCCAGGGAATGAACAGTAGTGAACAAGTGGCAGGTGAAGTTAAGGCTGGACTGTGTGGTCCGATCAAAAGGACAACAATGCATTTTTGGTTCATTCTGACCCTGGGTCAAAGTATGTTGCGTATAGGGCTGCAGACAGATGGCCATCAATAATAGATAGGGGGTCATAATGTTTTTCCTGGTTGCTGTACAATACATAAACATAAAACAAGATAATAGATGGATTCATTACAAAGTGGGCAGTGTTTTTCGATGTCTTTGCACCAAGGACTGCTTATAGGGACAGACAGATGCTCGGAGGGTGAAAGAGCTACCTGCATCTCATTGAGGGTGTTACCAACCCGGACAGCTGTTCCACTCAGCGTCCTCATTAGATTGATATTGTTTTTTTGTGGTTGTTTTTCACTTTGCATCATTTAAATATGACCGCCGCTTATTTCATTCTCAGTCTTTTGTCAACAACATCTGTCGCTTCTCAGTGGAAAAAAGATAACAAAGCTTCTGGTTTAATTTCCACCGCTTCCTTGTCTTGTTAACTCCGGGACGTTGGATGCCGGCCCAAACGCTTACGAACCACCATCGTTAAGGTCCGTCATTGGTTTTCCTTTGATTGAGACTGGCTTGAGTGGATGTGACATGCAGATCTACCTGACTGAACAATGCAGGCACCCAGGCATGAGCGAGAGAGAGAGACAGCAGGAAGGAGTACACAAAGCCCACAAGTCTCTTTTTTTTCATCTCCTTGGACGTATTGTGGATTTCTAGACTATCCCAGCAGCTATGGGCCCAAGATGGGGTACACCCATGACTGTGGCCTTTGAGCTGATATTGACATTGCCGCAGTGCTTTTGAAACTCAACATTTCAAACTGCAAGCCCCATTGTGTACACATGTGGCCAATCGAAAGCTAATACAGATTATCAAAAAAAAGAATGGGATATAATGGCAACCAAATTAGAAAAAAATAGAATTCATTTTTTAACCATGAACTTGAAACTAATGCAAGTAAATATGTACCTCTACTTTACATTGTCTATGTCTAGAATATGCTCCAGCCTCTAGGATAACAGTGTGATATAAATTATATATATCTTTTACATAAATTTGTCCTTGAGACTGCTGTTGTTTGGCCACCTCTGCTCCCACCTCACCATTATTCCATTTCTCTCCTCCTCTTTCCCATCTCCATAATTCTTCACGTCCCCCTGATCAGTCGCTCATAAAAGGGCCTGCAAACCAAGCAATCGGCCATAGCGAAATGAGAATTTAGGACATCCGTATTTGAGATATAGTGGAACGAAGGGAGGGTAGATGCAGAGATGGTCTTTTTACGAGTGATTCTGTTGGGGCATCACAATTAGGCTTGCACAGACACACCCCGGTAAAAGGGGAACATGCCGAGGAATTAGAGATTAGGAAAACTGCTGATAAAAGTCAAGGTTAACTTGACTAGCTGATTGCTCTATGGCAGGGGTGTCCGAACATTTTTCACCAAGGGCTGTCAGAAATTTATACTGAGGAGGGCCACTTTCTGGGGTGACTTCAGTCCCCTTCAGTTGTATCTGTTTTCTGACCACTTCAGGTTCAGGTTTTTCACTTATTGTCCCTCTATATTACAACAAAAACCACACAGAATATTGGACTTGGATTATGTAGAGTCAAATGCAGTAAAAAGACCATTTGAGCCAATTGAGAGGTAAGCCTAAGGGTCACAAAAAATTTCTCTGTGGGCCGCATTTGGCCCCCGGGCCATAGTTTGGACACCCCTGCTCTATGGCTACAAACTGGTTGTGGTAAAAACATGTATTTCATTGCATTTTTGACCCTGTGTTGAATGTGCATATGACAAATTAACTTGAACAAATGTAGCCACAGCAGCGACAATGGCAGGATACCACTAATCACGCAACACTTGAAGACACCCTGCGAACCGTCGATCTTCTGGTTATTGGACAGAGCTCGACCAACTGAAACACTGTCATGAATAGGTCTAGGGTCCACCACCTATAAGGCCCACAGGATCTAATACTACTAAACAGAACAGAAAAAGTCAAAGTACTTTACATTTTACATAATAAAATGTGTCTAGAGTTAATTTCACATTTTACAGTCGGAACACCATCACGACAGCACAGTGCAAATCCAGATGGTATTTTTAGTCACAGCAACAAATGAAGTGAAGAAATAAATGATTGGAATCATCAATACACAACCCCGCATCTTCTCCGGTTCACAGCACATACATATATCTTTTATTTTTAAGAGAATTATCATGTTGAATTGGAATAATCACTTTATTTCAGATCAATTTCTTTGTAGTTTCTCTAGTCGGATGTCTGACATAGTCTTTTCAAAGTCCACCTAATATAACTGGTAAGGGTCATTTACATACAGTCTCTGTAGTCAAACAAAGCAAGAAATACCTGCGATACCACAAGCCATAATGTACCATTTTATAGAAATAACATGCATTTAATACAAGTGGATTTCCAGGGAAGTGGAGGGGCCCACTTACCTGGCAATGGTCCTCCAGCATTAAAGTGAGTGGAGGCTGCTTGTCCTCTTTGTGTTACTATAGGTTCTCTCAGTGCACTCTGGCTTCCGTATAAGGAGAATTGGTGAATCCCATTATTAATAGATGTGGGTAAATGTTGTCTGTCTCTATGTAAGCTCTCTGACTAACTGGACATTATGTTTAGGGTGTATAAGTGTATTCATGTTAGGGATGGCAGGTAACTGGAGTGTATTCCAGCAATAATGGGCCTTAGGAGTATGCTCTGGACCATGAAGGGATGATGCAGACATACTGTGTCCACTGACAGGACACCATACACTCACATTGAATTTTGAATCACTAATTTCTCTACTGGTCTTTGGACAGTGTGGAGAAGCTATAGTTGCTACCAAACATCTGAAATGAGTGCATCCACAGTTTCACTTACAAACAAATAGAAAACCAAAGCATTCGAATTGTACTTGCTGTTCTGATGTAATGAGGCATCAGAATGAATAACCTTTGTAACAAATGAAATGTATTAGGAGATAATAGAATAGCATGGTGGCCATCCACCATATTGAGTAATGCACACATTTGAGGCGCGATAGTGATTGATTTGCCTGGATGTAAGCGCACAGGAGGATACGGGATATGCCCCTTGATTTGTTCTGTTTGTTGTTCCTGTTAAGTCTGCAGGTCAAATTGTTTTTCAAAAGTTGTGAAAGGAGCTATTGTTGTGCTGACAAAACAAAAACTCACAAAATGCATAGACCCAGACATCCTAAAATTGCAAGCACCATGGTTTGCAGAAGGAATCTATCTATGAAAAGTGGTCACAATGTTTTTGATAATAGATTTTGAAAACTAGGTCACTGGAGAACTAAACACATCATTTTGCCACTGTCATACTGTGGCGGGAAGTTGCTTGATTTTTTTCTTTTGTAGACCATATCGTTACTTCTACGTCGGTCCTGTCCGTGTGTACAGTTGGGCTGCAAATAAAACAGTTCACATTAAATTCTACTCATTAATTAATTATATTATGATTATATTTTTGGTGAGTAATGTTTACTTGAGTACAGATACCTACCTCTGTTTTTATCTCAATCTATGTTTTGCTTGTTTTGCTTGCAGTTATGGGCAGTTTTGAGGAAGGAGAGCGTTCCCAGTCTGTCTCTCAGGGAGATGGAGCGGTTATCCCAGCTCCTCGCATCCGGAGCTTTCCACAGCCACAGGTCACCTGGTACCGGGACGGGCGCAAGATCCCACCCAGCAGTCGAATGTAAGTCCTTTATAATACAATATGACTTATCTTCGGTAGTGATGCACAGATGTATGTTGGTAGGAACATTAACCATGCTTTGAGAGTTTAACAGTATAATTCTGTGATTAACTAAAGATGAACTCAAAAGGTTTTTCACTCTCTAAACCTTGGCTTGTGGATTTCTAGGGCTTTCGTTTACATGTGTTGTTTGGGCGTACCGGTTAACATCCATCCTCATTCCGATGCTCTTTTGTTCCGCAAGAGAATTGGATAGTCTTTTACCGAACAGGGAGCAACATCAAAGCAGTTGTGGCACCGTGTGAAATGGTGGTTTTTGGTTTGGTTTTTGTTTCCAAACCTAAACAGACCAATTTTACCTGTGGCTTCTCTTTCCCTTCACCCCTGTCGATCTTAATCGGAGGAGGTGTGTTGTCTCGGGTCAGCTGTGTCGTTTTGTGCTGGTATTCCTCCAAAGCTATCACTGCCTGGTGGGACCACTGACAGACCAGAAGAGAAATGAATAGCATACAAAACTTTTGCAAGAGTTTACTCACATTTAAGCCCATTTCTGGCCAAGGTGAAACTCTCTCCAGGAAAAAGTGTTTGTGCATCCTACATCTCTTCGTCTCCGTCCTGAGGTGTGGAGCGCACGCGTTAAAAGGCACTTATCCCGATCTCATCACATCTGCATTTCTTCGCAGTGGGAGGTGACCTTGCCCCCGGTTAGAGTGAATCTTCCTTATCAGCTCCTCATCATCAGTAATCATAGCCTGACCTAGAATGACAATGAGAGGCGCGTCCGGACTTGATTGAGGATCCGGAGGCCACCGCTCGCTCCGGGTCGGATCGGACACATTCCTCTCCTCCTTCCCAACGGTGGAGTTCTCATTTTCTTTGGGAAAATAGTTCACGGTCTAATCAAATTATTTACACAGATATGCTAAAAGTTTTTGGCTGCACTGAAGAAAGTACAAGTGCCCAGATTGCCTATGAAACAGTTAGATATTGTATTTTTATTCATGCAAAATTAGCCACCAAATGCAGATATATGTGTGACCATATATATCTATATATTATGGAATCACGTTGGTCCGCTTCCTCAGATCCTATGTGTCAACGCGAAACTCAAACGCAAATTTCAAGATCACTTTCCAATTTTATACACAGTTACATATCATAAATGATGTGGTGCGGTCGTTGAACCGGTCTGTCGTGGTGAAGAAGGAGCTGAGCCGAAAGGCAAAGCTCTCGATTTACCGGTCAATCTACGTTCCGACTCTCACCTATGGTCATGAGCTTTGGGTCATGACCGAAAGGACATGACATTTGCTGAGAGTCTTTGCATTTAAGATGAAAATCTTTTCCCTGTAAATATGCTCTACCCAGATGTCTTCTTGTGGCATAGTGTTAGCTTCACCTGGTTCAAAGTTGGTAAGAAAAATGTCCACACCTTTTGCTATACGATTAATCATCGATTAGCAGCCCTACACTAGACCAGATGTAAACCTAGGAATTAATACCAACAATTCATACTACACAGTACCAGGCCTTTTACACGACCAGTCTAAATCTGATCCAAATCTGGATTAAAAAGACTAAAAGGATTCAGAAAAGAAAGTTTAGCTTTTTCATATTATATTTACTCATCAGAATAATTTGCAATGCAGTCCTTAAATCACCCACAGCAGCCACAATACTAACACAAACATTGTTGGTGAGAAATGTAATCTCTGCATAACTCTACTCTACTAGTTTTTCTTTTAACTTTCCAAATATTGAGCAGTGCAAATTCAGTGTGCAACTGTTGGCTGATAATAAAGTAAAATAACTTCCTAGTATATGAGAATTGAGCAGACGCTTTATCAGCCTCTCTATAAAACAGTCTTACCCATTTGTTTAAACGACTCGTATGTTTGCACAGTTGCTCTTGTATGAATACGTGACTGATACACTATCATATATAGTAAAGTACTAGATATACTTTGGCCAAAGCCCATATCACAGATATGTTTGACCATGCCTTACAATATTATCTTCCAGCAGCCGGAGGTAATGAGAGTGTAGGGCTGTTGTACAAAAACAGAAAAGGCTTGTGCAGTATTAATTATGCCACTTTATTCACTGCTTGTTGTTGATGCTGTAAATATTT
>JAVQKC010027918.1:0-60960 GCA_036025475.1 Philypnodon macrostomus | reverse complement strand
ATATATGTGTATACAAATATTTATATTAAAATATTTTAGGTTTCCGCCTTGTCAACACAAAGTGCATGATGCTAGTGGACATGTGGAAGAAAATTCAACATTCAAACTCTGTGACACTGAGGGAGGTCTTCACCACTAAGGCCTTTGGAGATCACTGTAAGATATTATATTGTAATGGTTTACAGGTGTTTTACTTATCTAAGTTAGTGTTTCATAAAGAAATTATTCACCTTTAATGATGTAGATACTTTAACCACACGCTTAATGTTTTGTTTCAGCTTTGGTCTTCTCGTATGACTTCCATGCGGGTGCAGAGACCATGTACAGCAGGCACTTCAATGACCCAACAGCAGACTCATTCTTCACAAAGAGGAAGTGGGGTAAGTGTGGCTAGTTTCTCATATTGGTTTGTTTACTTTGACACATTTGTTGAGTTTCAAATAGCACCTTTATACCACATTTATTTTTGTTGCCATTTATTTCACATCTGAGGGCTTTCCAATTAATCTTGCAGAGACAGACATAAACTGATGATTTCCTGTGTGGTCGTCACTATAGTAACTCATGTGAACTTACACAAATATTTATTCATATATTACTTTAAATTATAGCTTTATAGTTTTATGCAGAAAACAGTTTGTCATCTTTGTATTTTCTAGCTAGCTCTTACTATGTAAAAATGTGTTATTCACCTGTGTATATACATTAAATCAGCATCAACCTCAGGACTTCAATATAGGATAGTAGGCTACTTTCTATATATTGCCACTATATATTAGTGTGACTACCATCACACTAACCACCTTAAGGGACTAGTTATTTATGTACAGTAGGCCCTGTTTTGATGAAAGGATCGTGGTTTTGTTTTGGATTAAGGTGCACTGACAGTTGGATTGCAAAAACCAAATGTAAAGAGCTGGAGGAAATTGTGGCTGAAACTGATCTCAGGGCAGGTGCTGTATGGCGCACACATGAGTACAGATAGAGGAATCAAAACCATGTAACTTTTCTGTTAATTCAGTTTAGAAAAGTACATGTTCTGAAGTGACATTGCCCTGGCCCATATGGCCTCAAACAGTCTGTTTTTTTGTTTTTTTGCTTAACACTGTCAACTGTCTATGATAAAATACAATTTAATTCTCTATATAATTGGCAACTGAAACTAACATGTTTTGTAACATTTGCAAATATTCACTTTGCCTTTAAAATAAGAAGTGTGTGTCTGTAAACAGGACAACATGAGCCCCCTCCTCCCCGGCAGCATGCAGGTCTCCTTCCAGAGTCTTTGATATGGGCCTACATTGTCCAGCTCAGCTCTGCCCTGAGATCCATCCACACTGCTGGTCTGGCCTGTCGTGTGATGGACCCCAGCAAGATTTTAATAACTGGCAAGACCAGGTATTTACAGCACATTTTATCTCATTGTTTATCTTCACAAGTATGCATTTCAATTCCCAATTTAGGGGGTGTAGTTATGACTGTTAACTGTAAATGTGTAAAAGCGGAAGAGAGTTTTGACTAAAGCCTTCCCTTTTTTCACAACTCGCCCACAAATGTGACTTCTGTCTTTGAAAGTGGTCTCTTGTTTGGTGCAGGTTACGGGTGAACTGTGTTGGAGTGTTTGATGTCTTAACATTTGACAACAGTCAGACCAATCATCTTGCCCTCATGCCCCAGTACCAGGTAAACCACTGTGTAAAACCAGAATACACTCATTCACAGACTCATTCACAGACTCATTCACAGACAGTATAATCTTCTGTTTTCTGTGCCTGTGTACAATATAGCAAGCAGACCTAGTCTCTCTGGGCAAAGTGGTGCTGGCACTGGCCTGTAACTCTCTGGCTGGAATTCAAAGAGAGAATCTGCAGAAAGCAATGGAGCTGGTGTCTATCAACTACTCCTCAGACCTCAAGAATCTCATTCTGTAAGAAAAGCCTGACAAATGGACAGCATTATTCATCTTAATTTATGGGAATAAAGCAACAATTCAACACTTAAATAATAATAATGCATTTTATAGTGCAAAGTTCCTAAAGCCAAGTATATAAATGCTGCCAAATAAAGGAATGAGGCATTTTCCCATAATACACTCTTTACCTCATGAAGACTGTCTCTTGTTCATGAACAGGTACCTGCTGACTGAACAGTCACGTTTGCGCAGTGTCAATGACATTATGCCGATGATTGGAGCTCGATTTTACACACAACTGGATGCATCCCAGATGAGGAATGATGTAATTGAGGAGGACCTAGCAAAGGTATATCACATTAATGCATGCTTTGGTTGTATATAATGTATACAAACTTCTACCAGTAACAATTTGAATTCCAAAAAACTAAATGAATAAACAATTTTAACCAAAAGGGAAGTAGCGTGCAGACATGAAGGATGGGGCCCATTATATATATTATTTATATATATATATATATACACACACACACATACACATACACACACATACACACACATACACACACATACACACATACACACACCTATGTTTGGTTTCACCATGTGGGTGTGCATGTCTAAAACATTAACACTCGCCTCATCTTTAAACCTCAACTTCCCCTTGCATCATTGAGGAGGTTTGTTTTTGTGGCAATGTAGCTCAACATTTTCGGCTGTAACCTAGTTGGTGACAAAATGCTGTGCTGCACACCTTATACTGTAAGTCAGGTGGTAGCTTCTGAATCAAAGGCCACAGTAAAGATACCATTACTGTCAACACATTGTCAAACAGTTTACACTACTTCACCACATTCATATAATCCTACTTGAATAATACAAGTCTTTTAATTTCTCAGGAAGTGCAAAATGGCCGCCTCTTCCGTCTGCTGGCAAAGTTGGGCACCATCAATGAGAGGCCAGAGTAAGTGCTGCTGATTACCTTACACTTTTGTATTTGTTTCTGACCCTACATCTTTGACATGTTTGTGGTTTATCAGGTTTCAGAAGGACCCCACATGGTCAGAGACAGGGGACCGTTACCTGTTGAAACTCTTCCGAGATCACCTCTTTCACCAAGTCACAGAAGCTGGGACGCCGTGGATGGACCTGAGCCACATTGTCTCCTGTCTCAACAAAGTAATTATTGTCTTTTAATGTCTTTCTGATGCTTCTTTAATGTTCATAGATTCTGAAATGTTATTAATTGCTCCCTCTATACAGCTGGACGCTGGCGTCCCGGAGAAAATCAGCTTGGTGTCCCGGGATGAGAAGAGTGTCCTAGTGGTGACATACTCTGATCTGAAGCGCTGCTTTGAGAGTACCTTCCAGGAGCTACAGGCCGCTGCCTCTGGCTCACTGTAGCGCCCCATATCCATGGAGACACACTATTGCACTACAGAAGGACCAGGCGAGTGGACATCAGCAAAGGCAAAAGCAGTAGGGCAGGGCCTTGTGAACCTCAGTCACATACACTGACCCTGTCCGTCAGGAAGGCTTTTTCTAAAGTGTATTTTTTATTTTTCCTAAATCCACAGCTTAAGACTGACATAAGAAAATGGACATGGAAGCTGTGACAAGACAATTTTTTTAGATTTGGGGAACAAACAAGACTCAAACCATTGGTTTGAACCTTTTCCTGCTTTTATTGTTTAATTCTACTGTTGGGGTTTATTTTTCTGCGGAGGATGCACTAAGGTTTTAATTTTCTGTTTGTTTTTGTTATTTTTCTGAATGTGTGAGTGGCCTACAGGGTGTACAGGAAGAGAGTAGAGGTCACACACACAGACATTGACCAGAACAGACTGATAATGAAAACATTAGGATGCAGCTTTCTGGCTGCACCTCTCTTCCACCAGAGACCACACCCCTTCATTCTGACGCACTAGGAAACGGGACACACCACTCAAGGCATTTTTAGGGGGTCAGTATCGGTTTCTTTAAATAGACCGGCCCATCTTTGCCTTGTCTGTTGGTTCCCATTCAAAAAGGACCAACCACTTGGGCGGGTGGACGGGAGTCTAAAAACTGGAATAATTCATGGATTTATATTGTTTCAGCATTTGAATTTATGGGTGTTTTTTGCCTTGCAACGAGGTGGGGGAGGGAAAGGGGTCAAATGTGGTTCTGCACTGAAGAAGGGGTGTCTTCTCTATGCGCAGTTTCCAGGTGTTTGTTACCTATGTAGCAATCACTATGAATTTTGGGACACTCTTGTGACTTGGAACTGCCTAAATGGGGAGATGATGTCCAGCACTTGGGTTTGGCCCACAGGTGGGACTTTTGTTTGAGGTGGGGCTAGAGCTGCCTCTTTGTGGAATGTCCGTATTTTTTGTCTTGCCCCCATCCCAGTTTCAATCCACTTATTTTTGCCTTTATCCAAACCTCATGTCCCATCATGGCTTTGACTCCCTCTGCATTTGAGACAAGTGATACTTTGAATTATTTTTGGGGCTGGGATACTGCTCTTTGCTCAATTGTTGTGCAGACATTCATTTGGGAGTGCAGTTCATGCCTCATTTTTCAACTTAATTTTCTTTGTGGACCAATTCCAGCATGGGTTATAGTTAGGAGCTAGATAAAGGGGGTAAATGGACTGCAAAGACAATAGGACACCAACAGATATGGGTTTTTTTTTTATTTGACTTTTTTAAGATCATGAATTACAGACCTTGCTGGAGACGAGTTCACTTGTATGGCTTGGTTTTCTTCTCAGGATGACACAGAGCTGGATAGGGGCCTCAATGATTGAATGTGTTTGGGTGTCATTGGGCGCCCCTTGTTGCCCATAAGTTATGGTGGTGTGGGTGGGAACGTCTTCAGATAGGCAGGTAGCATTGTGAAGATCATGATGTATGAATTTTATGTTGCCCTTAAGCACAGTGTATATTCTGCTCACGGGGTTTCCAATGTAACTTTTTTACAATTATTATATTTTGTGCAAACTCAAATCTGCCTTTTGCCATTTTTTTGGTGAAATGTGTGGACGGTACCACACCATCAGCATAAGAATAATGATGAAATAATGTGGAGGCTATCCCGGCTGTTGTCTATCCTCAGTTCTTAAGGGCAACATTTTTCTATACAAAGTTAGCTCATGTACGATTTCCTATGTTTATGGTAAAAAACAAACAAAATGACGACAAACATTTTTGGTGAATGTGGTGCTTTAGAAAAACCCTCAGAGACACACACGTGCGCACACAAACACAAGTCTACACAGTGTCAGAGCCCATATCACTTTCACTGTTTAACACACTCCAATAATGATGTTAGTGATGACTTTCTCCCCACATCATCACAAAACTACAATCACCATCTTAGTCCGTTTTAAGACCCTCTTGTGTTCATTGTCTCAAATCTTTTGCAATATTTGTGTGTACAGCAGTATTTTAATAAAGAATACCAAAATGATGCCTGCCTTCAATAATTGAGGGGTATTTCCCACAGAAATGTCAGTTAATGTGGTAGACACAAAAAGTGAATTTAACAAAAACATGGCTAGAAAATAAAAAGTTTGGTTTAGAGGGGAATAGATCAATAGTAACCAATAGTATTTGAACGGTATAGGTGGTTAGGTGCTTATAGCCAAGGTGCCTGCCTTAACTATTAGGTGCTGGGGAAAAGACTGGGTACATCTGGATTTTTAGTTTTTTTAAATCAGGATTTCCTCAATGCATTTAATAATTTGAGAAATGTTTGTTGAAACCATACCCTTTTAAGGCCCTCTTTCCCGCCTGCTTGCCTCTCCCGCTTCACCACTACAGCTAATGCAAACAATGAACAGTGGTAACGTAGTAGAAATTCAGAAATCAGTCAAGTTAGTCATTACTGGGGCCCTTTAATAATAAATTACATACTTTATTGAATCAAATGCAGCCTTGATTTTGGGCTGCACAGACAAAACAAAATTGACCTTGATGATTGGACAGAAAATAACATTGATCTGCACATAATACTGATTACATCTAAAAGAAATACATTCATTAGTGATTTCCAGCATATAGTTGTGTAAGAGGAAAGGATACACCAGGGCTCCTCTTTACAAGCTCAGTGAAGTGTACCAATAAAAAAGCATCTAAAGCTACAGTATATTTCAGTGAATACATTTGGTAAGTATTAATAATCCTTGAGATGATTAGTAGCTGCTCCTGGAAAGGGTAATTATGAAGAGCCCAACCAATATTTCACTTTAGGGTGAACGTTGGGGATAATAAACCTTTTTATATGTTTACTATATATGGGATATTTATTGCAATAATAATACTTTGCAAAATGTTGCACATGACATATGATCTCTCTCTCTAAGTGGAGTCTGCATATCCTCCCCATCTTCTAGTATGGTCTCTTCAGGTACTTGTAAGTCCCTCCCATCATCCAAAGTTGGACGGCACTATATGAGAAAATCATGAACTAATATTGTGATATCTATCTTCTTTTTTTATTTTTTATTTATGAGTTAAAATTGCATGAAAATCAAAACTTATAACAAGGCCAGAGTAGGACTAAAGGAAATCATGACTTAATATATTTAGATTTTTGTGATGCAAATATTGTTTTTGCAGATATTGCGATAAGGATTATATAGTGCCGAAAATAAAATATCAAAATTTCCCCCAGTGAATAAATGTCAGAATCGTTCAGGTTATGTCTCTGTGACTTGGGGTACACCTTGGGCCATAGTCGCAGGGCTAGACTCCACTCATCTACGAACACCTTTCGAATCTTTTCTTCTGCTACAATAGTTTTGAAATACAGTACCCAGACCTGTTTAAGTCAACAATGATGACAATGGCCGTGTTGGGCTCTTAAAACCTGTTATGAGACACTTTGTACAGCATGTAAGATAATATTATGGCTCGATACGACTTGATGCTAGAAAGGTGGGTAGAGAAATGCAGAGTCATAGTCGGGCGGAGGTGAGCAGAACAGACACCTGGTTGTCATGGAGACTTGTGTGACCTTTAGTGAAGTTCAAAAACCTTAAGAAAGAAAAACATATATAATCAGCTTTTTTTAATGTTGACAGGAAGTATAGGCAATGATTTGTACTGCATTGAAGGACCATTCTGTAATCTCATCTTCTATATATACCCTACTATTTTAGACCAAATACTGTTTTTTTTTTTTTATATGAAATTTTGTGATACTAGTGAAAAATATTTATTGTAAATTTCAGTTTGTCTGGTATGCTTTATTACAACTCTTTAGAAATACATTTTTGAATATAAGTCCTTGAAGTAAGCCATCACCTGTTACATTTTGTGCCACTGATGGTATTTTGCGTCAGGTTCTTCAGTTCCTCAGAGGGCAGGATCATGCCACTGTCGCTTTGTTCATCCTGCGGGAAAAAAAAGTCATTGCAGTTTTTTGTGTCTAAGTATTTTTTTGTATTTTTAATCTGGAACCATCATGCATGTCTGTATATAAGCAGAAGTGGAGGCCTATACTTACGTCTGGGCTGCTTGGCTCCTCAAACTGTGGTTCCTCAAATGTCTGCAGTGTATCCAAACCCCTCATGTAACTACAGTAAAGGCCACAGCAATCACAGCATGTTAATTCATTTACTACGCTAAAAGCTGCATACTGGAGGTTGGTTAATTTAAAATGTACTAATTTACCCTGCTCTGTGATGTAAAGTAGGTAATCTGTCATAATTATTGCACCCCTGGCCCCACAAACTTTGATTTGATGTTGCTGTACAAACCAATTTACATTTTATTTTATTTTAAGAAACCTGCAGACTACAGCTGTTTCTCATCCTTTGTAAAGCTAGGCACAGATTGTTCTCTACCGCCACAGACACAAAGACAATGGGACAGAATGCCTGGATTTGAGCACTGTTCTAGATCAAGGTTTAGTAATGATGGCAGTGGCTCAGAGTAGTTTCATTTTTGCTAATTGTAATAAATTGCAGGGCTTCAATAAACAGTTTTCATCTGTTTTATGTGTATTACCTTAGATTAGTTACTGCCAGTGGGTTTTCATTAAAGTCTTTGTTGCCGTTTGTATGTCCAGCCATAGGGGACCCAAGAGGAATATAGTCCTTTCCGTCCTGTGAGAGAAACAACAGAAATCCCCAATCAAATCCCCAATCAAATTAAACCAATCAAATCCCCCCCAAAGAAGAAAGTTGAATAAATAAATAAAATTGAATAAATGTGAGTGCGAATGCCTGTCTGTCTGTCTCAAACTAGTCATTGTCCATACTGTGCCCCGCCTCAAGCCCATAGTTGCTGTTAGAAGATGAATGAATGTATTAACCTGCTGAACACGTGCTTGCAGGAGGTCGCCCAGTGTCTCGCTGAGGTCAGTGAAGGTGGGTCGGTCAGAGGGACTAGACTCCCAGCAGGCCAGCATTGTACTGTATCTGTGCACAAAACAGGCATATTGTTTTATTTCAAAGCTCTCCATGTTTGAACCTTGATGGAATCACATTGTATTTTAAGAATCTTATTGTCCCAAACTAGCATGACCTGCATGAACTTTAATAGTGTATTTTGGGAACACTGACATCATACAAGAGACTACCTCAATATCTCATATCATAAGCAAGAGAACTGAGAAGGTGTCTGGTCTTTTAGTCCAGGTTTAGTCCTGGTTTAGCTATGATTTAGTTTTTGTTTAGACTTGGATTATCCAGGTTTAGCCCTAATTTAGACCTGGTTCAGTCCTAGTTTAGATCTGGTTTAGATCTGGTTTAGTATTGCTTTAGACTAGTGTTTCTCAAACGTTTTTTTTAGGGGATCCATATTTTGATTGACGGCTGATCTGATTTCCCCGTGTTGATGATGTTCCAGGACCATCTTTTCTATGAACCTTCACCCTAACCTAGCATGCTATGGCCCTGGCACTAACATTAACCAGTTGATATTCTGGCCCTAACCTTAACACAGGTACCAATATAACACCCTAACCATGGCCCTGGCCCTAATCTACCCAAACTCTTGCCAAAACCAACAACTTTACTGTTGATCCTGGAACAGCATGGTGGTCCTGGAACATCAGATTGATTGACCATAATCATTTGGACCAAGTCACTTTATGTCTATTTGAACATTTATTTTTGTTGTAAAAACCTAGACCCACATTTCAGGGGTGCTGTATTCAGGCGCTCTCATCCTAGTGCCAGCTTTGAGCCTGTGACAGAAGTCTTCATCGATGTGAAGACCAGGGTATGGAGAGGCTCCTATTACCACACACAAAAGACAATGTGTTATATGGGTTAATGCAGTGATGTTAAACCCTTATAGTGTGAATGGTTTTCACCCAAAGAGAAGATCTCCCAGAGTAGGACACCATAGGACCAAACATCACTCTGTGGGGTGAAGACCTTGTCAAAGATAGACTCTGGAGACATCCATTTCAAGGGCAGACGAGCCTTTCAAAAAATCATAAATAACATTATATTTAACTTTAAGGGGTGGGCGATATGGTAAAAATAAAATTACAATTTTGATTTTTTTGTCTTACACAGAAGACTACTGCTTTATAAAACCATTTTTAGCTACAAACTCAATGTACAACCATTCAAATATTCATCATAATTAATCATATTTATAATATTCATATTGTTAATAATATTTATATTCCCTATTTTCTTTTTAATAATTTGAACACTGGACTTGTTAAAGTAAAAAGCATAAATGATTAGCAGATTGTCATAACTTCATATCACGATTCAATTTTTTTTGTCGCCATATTGCCTACCCCTATTGTAATCTACCTATCTAATCTAACTTTTGAGAATTAGGCACATAGGAAGTACATTTGTTCTGTTAGTGCTTGATATTAAGTGTTAAGCTTCTTCAATATTCAGCATTTTGTTTTTTCATCATCACTTAATCTAAACTTGAATGATATTTATCCACACACTCCATATAATCTTGTGTTGTATTGTTTATTCCAGCTCATGGCACGAATCTGCACTTATGCAAAAGTATGTCCTTGTGTCTACTTACATCACCTTTGCGAATATAGTCTGGATCTTTGTAGATGTCTCGAGCCAAACCAAAGTCACAAATCTTCACCACTTTATTTTCTGACAGCAAGACGTTCCTAGCAGCCAGGTCTCTGTGGATGCACTAAGAATTGGACAAATGATGCCTATAAATATGCTCAAAATTGAAACATAATTTTTATAGACTTAAAGCGCACCTTGCGTGAGGCTAGAAACTCCATTCCTCTTGCCACCTGGAAGCTAAAAGAGATGAGATCCTCCAGGTATAAAGGGGACTCTGGATTTTGCTCTGAATAAAATTACAGAATTAGCTTATGTAATTTGATAGATTTGCAAATATGAATCAGCTACACAAATGAAGCTACCACCTTACCAAGATCAGTCTCTTCTTGTTTTTGTCTGTCAGGTGTGTTGCTAAAACAGCAAGACTCTCCATTATTGCGTACATTCTGTAAAAACAGATCAGTTACAGTTCAGTCATTAGGTTACAGATTTCATCCCCTTAACATTATGAGGTACTATCTGACATTTTTGGTCAAATTGAGTTACTTACATATTCCTATATTTGGATACCTAATCTTTATAATAGCAAGTGTTTTGTTGAGTTTTATTTATTTATTTTTTTTACATTTTTATATGTAAAAATATAAAGTTCTATCTGTAATATCAAGCTGTGACCTTTTAAAGTGGATTGACTCAAAAGTCAGAACGCAGATCCATATAATTCTAACAGTGAATAACCTTATGCATTGATCCTAAAACTACTACTTATATTTGATCTTAAGTTTAGCCGTTTTCATTTAGGCTATATTTTTTTTTATTTCAAATGATGCTGCATGTTCATATAAAAAGAGAGTGGCTGAATAATATATGAATAACTAATGTATGTAATTGTATTTCTGACAGGAACATGGTCTGTATAAATATGTGGTTTGGCCCAACTGATATTTACAAATTTGGACCCATCTGTGATGTGAGTTTGACTCCCCTCACATTTTGAGGAACCTGTTATTAATGCATATCTTGTTCACAACTATGTTTAACGCTGTGAAAAAACACTTTTTGTTAGGTGTTAAAAAATAAGGAAGTCATGGCCCTGTTTCAGAGAAGATAACTTCAGGCATCAAATGGATTGCAGAAGTGTACAATTTTGTAAGGTTATGCAGCTCTTACAGAAGACTTTTAAAACCAGAAGTCTGGGTGCATGCATGTGAGAACAAGAACTTAGGTCACTGTTATCTATGAAATGTGGGGTATCTGGTCACAATCTTAAGCAACATTGAAATCTTACTTTGAAATCCACAAACACGTCTCTTTTGGTTTTGAGGAAGGAGGAAAGGTTTCCATAGCAACAGTATTCAACAATTACCATCAAGGGCCCTGGATAAACATATTATTAAATAGAATAATCATAAAAAGGCACATTTTTTAATTCAAGAATAATATAGGTATAATAAGTACCTCCGGGTTTTGTACAAGCTCCCAATAAATTAACTACATTTAAATGATTTCCGATGTGGTTGAGGATCTTCAGTTCAGTCATCAGGGCCTTGTGCTCGTTGACTGTAGCGTCCTCTAGTGGACACATAGAGAGTGGTCACGTTTAGACTATTATAAACTTTCATATAACATGCCCGGGCTTAACCAAAACTTTTTTTTCATTCCCTGGCCACTGTGGCAATTATTCTTTAGTAGTCATTCGTCAGTAGTTCGTTAGTAGTTTTTCACTATCCACAATTAAGCCACATTGCATCGTTTATACCAAGCTGACAATAATGTATAAACAATACAATTATATACAAAACAATCATTTCTGCTTGTTCTATGTTTAGATTAATTAGTAATTGCTAATAATCTTTTCCTTCATTGCAATGAGTTAATATAGACTATGGATTCCAAAAATAGGGGACATTTTTAATACGCACACCATCATGCCTAAACTAGTAGTGAATTCTAATTGGTCATAGTGGCTTGTGGGAATATGTGTGTCACTAGCCATACCCACATTTGGCAGGATGGCTGAAACTAATGTCAAGCCCTGAAGACATTTGACCAATTACCTTTTAGCATTTTGACAGCCACAGTCCTGCAGCTGGTGCTATTGTCTATCCCAAAAGCTGAGGCCTGGATCACTTTACCAAACGCCCCTCGGCCCAAAGGTTTTCCTGAGAAACAAAATATATCAATGAGGTTGTGTTTTTGTTTCAGTTCAGCTATTTAATTGATTATGCCTATAAACATGAGATATGGACAGACTGGAGCTCCTTAGTGAATGAGCGCTGATTAGTTACAGTAAACACGCTAGTCTGGCTGATTAGCTCATCACTGAGTCTAATTATTGAGAACTACTCCCAAAAATAACCCGATAAGGTCTGTGAGAAAGTCCTCTATCTGATAGGTGTTCTCAACACTCCCTGTATTGCTATCTATTATGCATTCCCAAAGTTATTTATAGATCAGTGTTAGTGATTAAATTGATAAATGATAGAAATAGATTCTGGTATCGCTGAAACAATAAACAAACTATAAACCAATTTATGGTTCACGGCTTTGCGTTAAATGAGGAAGAAACATACATTTCCGTGCAGGAACTTCACACAGAAAGCATTTCAAACCAATACCTATAATTAAAGCTTGTACTCAAGAAAGAGTTCTAAGATGAAGTTAAAACTACTCACTACTCCTATAATACAATTTATTTAAAAGGGTACTTGAGTACATTTGACTACTCAATACTGCCCACCTATGGTCAACATGGTAACAATAGTACATAATTTACCTAATTGGAGGCGCTTTCTCGGGAACTCCCATTGGTTTGAGTCATACTGCAGTCGCTCACACTGTTCATTGACTGATCCTTTGTCTGTGTCCAAAATTATTGACAGGTACTCCGGCTTTGTGTTGGAGCTCTTTTGGGAGAGATGAATATTAGACCACTATTAGATTCAATGGTAAGAAAAAAAATAATAAATTGCTTGGGGTAAAAGTGCAATAAACAAAGTATTGATACCTGTCTGATTTTGCGAATAAAAAGTGTGAGAAGGAGCCAGAAGAGAGTAGCCATGACACAGGTGCAGGTGAGAGTGGGGATCTCTAGAAAAGAGAACTCGGACTCACCTACAAACAATCAAATAAACAATACAATGTTATTACTGCTATTACTACTAGTTAAATGAATGTCATTATATGTCACATTTCAAGACACCAACAACCTTTCTGATCATAACCTCAAGTCTTGCCCAAGCACACAAGTCCATGTGTCCAAAAACTGGGCAGGGATTAAACTGCCAACCTATTGGTTCTCATGAGATAAAACACCAGCTCAAAATGTCAGCCAGGCCCTTTGCACAGGAAATTAAACTGGGAGACGAGTTCCTTCCTGACGGACTTAGACACTCCACTCTTCAGAGCCAGGGCTGGGTACAGAATAACAATACCTCAGTGCTAGCGAAAGAAAAGTCAAAACTGAGAAAGTCCCAATGAGATTCATAATATCTTTTTCAGGGGAGTCCTAGCCCCATCCTATTGTATATGTCTATAGTGGTAGGGAAAACTGGAGTGCCTGGAGGAAACCTACGCAGGCAAGGAGAGAACATGCAAACTCCACACAGAAGGGCCCTGACTGCGTCCAGAAATTGAACCTGGGACTCTCTTGCTGTGAGGCAAGTGCTAACTCCTGTGCCACGGTGCTGCCCATTTATAATACATTGTTTCAGTACTTAAAGTAAAGTATAGTCGTCCAAAATATATTTATATATATATGTCCCTTTGCATATATGAGTCTAATAAGGGACACAAATAAATGACAGGTTATTATTATTATGTTTTGGGGTTATAGAGGATTATTTTAAACAACAAAGTATTGAAAAACCATAAAACCAGGTATTGTTTAATTACTGGGAAAAATGTGATCCACTAAACAGAAACAGCCTGGAGAGAGCTGCTGGTACAATACTGCCACTTTTTGAATGCCCTTAATTCTGGAGGTTTCCTATAATAACGTTTAAAACATTAACAACATAGAACACAGTCAGTTAATAAGTATATCCTTTTTTAGAAACCTCCAGACTACAGCTTTAAATACAGTAGACTGACACTTACTATTGACCCATATATAGGCAGAGCTCTGTGCAGACCCTCTCTCATTGGTGGCTATGCACATGTACAAACCCTGGTCCTCTCCTGTGATTCTGTCAATGTGGAGTGTACCATCTTCAGGTGAAATGACAATACCTAAAAAAAGAAAAAAAGATTCACAAAATGATGGGACAAACTTCGAACAACACTGAATACATTTTCACTAATTTGTTTTTACCTGATCCCTGATGCAGAAGGCGTTCACCCTTGTACCATGTGACCATCGGTTGTGGGACGCCTTGAGAAAAACATCTTAGGGTCACAGAGCTGCTGGCGTTAACTGTGATGTCGGTCAAATTATTCAGCAGCACGGGTGGCTCTAAAACTGAGGGGGAAAAAATCATGTTCAATAAAGTAGATAGTTTATAGACCCATCAGACCTATTAAAAATCGTGTGTTAATTCACAACCAAATATGGGTTCCAGCCAGATATCTCTGTTGCATGAATTTGCATTTGGTAAAAGCAGTCATTTGAGGTGTTTTTTTTTGTATTGTCAAAGTCAATACAATGACAAAAGATATTCCTAGTGAGCGATAAATACTGAAACAAAATGTCCACTACAATAGACAGAAATAGATGCTGCTGACTCTCAGGAGGTTGAATGTGGGAAAACCTTTTGGATGAGTGCCATTGGTGGATATTGACTGTGTGACACACATAGTGACACAGTTCCGTCAGATTTTGGCCTTGGTTTCAACTTGTGACTCAGCCTGCGCTCTCCTGGGCCTCTGAGTCACTGCACAACACAATGGCATTTTTCAAACCAATGACAATGTAGTTTTCTTTAAAGTTGCAATGAATGGCCGCATTTGCTGTCCCCCTGAAAAACCTTTCAATTATTTATTTCTTCCTTCACACATGTTCCCGTTTCTATTGCACCATTTTGCACAGGCACCCCGTCATTTGCGTAGTTCCCTCATAGCGGTCCCAGGAGAGGAAGAGGCCTGATTGAATAGAGCAGCAGTAAAATACATGAAGAAAAGTCACTTAACCAAGTCGACTGATTGTTGTTTCCCCTATCTTCCTTCTGGACAACAATTGATGATTGTCCGTGGGGCTGGGGTCTGACAGTGTCTGATTGGCCGATTGTTCGCCCCGCTCTATGCAGGGGCCAGTAAATGTGGCATTGTGGGAAGTGCCATTGTGTGCTCTTCCTCCTTACGGCCCCGCATTCCCACGTGAAAGAGGTACGGAGCCTAAACGCAGGAGCAAAGGCAGGGTGGGGCCCCAGGAAGTGCAGGGGACCCAATTCCCAAGCACTCTGAGGCTTTTTGTTTATTTGTATGTTTGCTTTAGAATGCATAGAAAACAATTTGTTACATAGAGTAAGAAGGAGGCCTTAGTCCAGGGGTCAAGTTATTAGTGGTTGTGGGAATAACTGGGGGGGATTTAGTAAAGCTCAATGACCTTTTATGAGCTTTCTATCATAATGTTTCAGCATGAAAAATATACCTGGAGCAGTATTTCATGTTGAGGCACTGACCTTCCGAAGAGCTGAAAACACTTTCATTGTTTTACATAGTACATCATTTAGAAAATAGTTTAGAAATTTAGCTTTGTGAGGATTTTCATTGTTTGTGTTGGCTGTAGGAGTGGGCGTGGCCACAAGAGGGAAAGAGAGCCTTAAAGGGACATGACCCTAATATTTTTTTCAGCAGAAAGAAAGCAACTGCTCCCAAATAATGTCTTTTTGTACTATAAGTGTGAAATGAAGCGGTCCTGAGTGCACTTACATGTTACGTTCACCTGTATGTCGAGATGTGCCTCTTGTCCCGAGAGCAGGAGATGGGCAGAGCACCTGTACACACTTGAGTCTGTGGAGGTGAGGTTTCTCAGCAGCACCACCAGGGAGTTAGAGTACTGCCCTGCAAACAGCTGCGGATCAATCACTCTGTCTGTCTCATCCATCCTCTGCCATGACAGGGCCGTGTACATGTATTTGTTGGCTCGGCAGGTCAGGTGCACGTCTCCGCCTTCTCGAGACTCCTCCTCCTGGACCACACTGAAGCCCCCCTTCACATCTGCAACAAAAGATCAGGCACCAATTATCACAGGGCGGCTGGAGGAAATCAAACAACCAGAAGAGAATCAACTGGTGTCTAGACAATTGGAGAGCTGATTCAGTCCAAAGTGTATTGTAGGTAAAAGCAGCCAATGAAATATAGTGAAATGGCTTTTTATTTACTTTAGCCATTTGAAACTTCCCGTGGAAATGGTTGGAGAGTTTCCTGATGGCAGATAATGTTTATCTTTACCGAACACCCCAAGGCCTCCCGAAATAAAGCGGAGCTGCCAGTCCAAGGAAGTACAGAGCACGGGGAAGTGGCCCGATAAGAGCTGAGGTTCCTGTTTCGGATCAGAGCACGGACACACACACACGGACAAACTCTACCTTGTATCCGAGGAAACGGGTTTCACCTCACGCCACAGTCATACAACATTAACCTGTGAGCACATACGGCACGTACACTGCTGAGGTGGGCCAGGGACATTAACTGGATTCAACGTACATTTTCACACAACAATAAATAAACATTATATTAAATGAAAATGTAATCTTGTGCCTGTCTCAGCAACTATGAGTTTAGGGGGGTTAATACAGAGACATGACAGACAACCAATCACTGTAACATTCCAGTTACCATGTCTTTGGATGGTGGGAGGAAGCCAGAGTTCCCAGAAAGAACCCACAGTAACAGAAGGCCTTGAAAACTCAACTCAGATTGTGTGCAGGTCAGTTTGAAGATTGAACCACAACTTCCGTCAGAGGTAGGAGCACCAACCACTCCACCACCATGCCTCAAAAAATTCACGATCCAAACTTTCATTAAAAATTTCAATCCCTTGAGTGGTTCACCTGTGATGTAGAAGTGGATGTCCCGGTGGTCAGTGCCCACAGAGTTGGAGGCGATGCAGCGATAGACTCCAGAAACAAAGGCTTCAGCCACAGTCAGGACCCCCACTGTCTGCACAAACATCCTCATATAGTCAAAAAGGACAAACACCCATTATACTTAAAATGGATCCATAGTCTAGGTCTTATGCCCAACTCAACATACAGAAATGCATGTATATAATGTAGGAAATATACGTTCAAAATGAACTATTTCTTTATAGGAACTGATCATTTCAGTTTTATCACTAGATAAATTGTGAATAAAATATAATTAATCAAAGCCATAGTGGGAGCAATAATAATTATAGATAAGATAATGATCCATTTATTAGATATATTCATTTTTGTTTGTTTGCATGGTTTCTTATTTAGGCTCTCACCTTGTTCTTCCCCTGCAGCACTTCCCGTCTGTGCGTCACACTCAGGATCTGGTTTTGTGTGGACGTGGCCATGTGTATGTTCTTCACAGGGGTCCAGAGTGAAGAGGTCCCGGGACACTCACACCTACACAGGGACAGGCTCAGCTGTGTTGATATAAGACACTTAGAGGAGACTGTGGGCGTTTTACTCAGCAGGAGGAAGACTGCAATTCCACCATCAATATTTTAATACACCACTAGTCATCATGCTCAAAATATTTTGATCAAAAGTGACACATCCTTCCCCTTTGTCCCTTGCTCAATAGTCAATCTTTGGAGTGCTATGTAAAGGCCTGATTGTTCATCTCTGGAGGACACTGAGGTGCTATTGTCGTCTTGTGCATCGACTTCCTTCCATTGAGAACAAATCATCCCACATTTCCAGGACAAGAGTTCCTGTCTTTCTCAGTGACTCTCACAAGTCTAAATCCATAGATTACGCACCAGAGACTGTGGGAACTGGGGCTTATGCAAGAACTGTGCACTGTTGCACATTTGCTACATTCAGAAAATAAACCATGACTTAACTTTCAGTCAGGACATATTGTTTATCAACTTTATTGTCTCATAAAAGGACAATGTGAGCAAAAAAGAAAAATCAATCGATTTATTTTCCAGATGCAGTGTGGTGGCAGTCTGCCCCAGGTCAGCTTTGCTACAGAGATAGCTAACCGACAGTGTGACAGTGGAATGAATGAATAATATACTCAATTGTAAAGTGCTTTGAGTGTCTGGAAAAGCTCTATATAAGTCTAATGCATTGTTATTTGCATTTTAAAAAATACTTGTCATTACTTAGTCTGTGTATGATTTACCAGTTATTTTCTCACTAGTGGTTCACTCCTCCCTGTCTCTGTCCATACCCTTGTCATCTTTATTTTCTGTCTCCTTTCTGATTACTCTTCCTCTTGGCATCTGGTACAACTGTCCCGCCCTGTGCATGACTGTTGATGACATAACGACTGCAGCTAACCTCTGCACACACAGCATCACAGACAAATGACCAAACATTCCCATGGTTCTCAGGACAGCTCACGCACATTAAGGGAGAAAAAGTATTAGTTACATGAAGACAGACATGAAGGTAGTAAAGACATAAACAATGAACACAGTCACTTTCACACAGTGTGCCTGGCATGTTCTTAGGAAAGGAAGTCAGAATAGACTATTTTTGTATCATGGGGGTAATTCCTTCCTTGTCTTTCTCGTCGTGTCCTAGGATCTAAAATATTCTTCGCTGTCCCTGTCTGTTCCTGTCTCAAGCTCAAAATAACCACAGTAAATGTAAACCAACAGACAAATATATAAGCAAAGTTTAATGCAAAAACACTCACAATGACACTTTACAAACAATACAGTTCATACAAATGCTGGCAAATAATGTCATTGTCATTATGTAAGTAAGTTGTATAAAATTATTAAATATTAGATTTATATATTACTTATAGGACATCTGTATAGAAGTACATCACAGTAGTCACCCGTAAAAACATTCACAGTCATTCACACATGCACACTCACACATGACATTCACTCAAAACAGTTTGTTACATTTGGTTGACTTTAACTTTACAAAAAGCTGGTATACTGACATAATAATTGACACATTAAAGGCACTAAACACAACATTATAACAACATGGTGACAGTGGGAAGTCGTAGTCTCTGGTCTGTGAGACTTCCTACATAGTAGGTATCTCCAACCAACAGTCTTTAAATAGAGAACTGCAGATCCCATTGAACAACATAAAGCTTGTCCTCTCTTTGTCTGAGATGAGCACACTGCTACCGCTGGCTATAAATGTATCATAAACTCACAGCTTAAGTGATATCAGAATCAGGCTGGGCGCATGTACAGTTCATGAACCCGGTATAGTACCACTCTAGGATACAAAGGTGAAGCAGCTCCAGAAATGTAGTTAGTGGATGGATGCCATTGCACTTCTTCTGGCTCAAAATGTTTACAAAATGTAAAAAGCATAAAATCATGACAAGCGTGGTGGGATCGGTTTAACTGAGACCTGGCCAAAGTGTAAAATAAATAAATATAATTGAATAAACAAGTGTCCTTTGGGTGTTGTTGGTCCGCACTGCTCAGCAGTGGTCAGTATAAGCCAGTTCATCTCAGAGCATCAGGGTTAGGGAGATAGGTGCTCTACAGAGGTGGTGCTGTTGGGACAGAGGGTAGAGCTGAGGTATGTGGGGGCAGAGAGGCAGGAGTGGGTGGTGGGGCGCTCCAGAATAGATCAAGCTCTTGAGGAAGCGGACTGTGCCACGTTTGAAGAAGAAGGGACAATCACGCTGCTGGGAAGTGTCTCGCATCGAAGAGGAAGCCAAACAACAAGAGGAAAAGCGCTCTGATTTTTGTACAGGAAGCCCATTGCGCCTCCTGCCTGAGCCAGATAAGAGAGCCGTGGTTCCCAGGGCCAGACCCAGGCTTGGGCCGAGGCACAAGGCCTCCTCAGCCTCAGCCCGGCCCAGCACGCTGCACTGTCTTTGGGCCTCCTCCAGAGCGGCGTCAGGCTCGTGGTGCAACCACGCTGCAAAGAACAAGGGCTGAGTCAGGATCCAGCCAAAAACTCACACATACATATCCACAACAGAAGTCTATACAAGAAATGGACATGGGTCAAATTACAGAATCTAATCAGAATCATAATGAATTAATCAATTAATTTGTATTTTTGCTCACAGAATGCATTTGACCATTAGCCCAAACAAATTATCACAAATTGTAAATAAATAGAAAATATATCAAATTGTTATAAAACAAAAATGAAGTAAAGTGGCCAGAGCCTGTCTCTCCACATTAGTGCTGGCACAAAAGATGAAAGCCACTGGAGGCACCAAGGCATGGCGCCATGCTAAAGTGGAGGTGAGGGGTCAATTACTGCCATGATGTCATTGGGTCTTACAGGACTACAGCGTGTGCTCAATGCTCTCAGGTGATACTTAACCTTTCTGACTCAGGCAGGAGCAACACAATACAAGAGTGACCTCTAAAAACCACTCAAGATGTGTTTTTGCCAAAACATTTCTTAAGAACATGTGCAGTCAGAGCTACTGTCCCTCAGCTTCACTGGGCTGGGCTATCTTTTATTAGAGCTTTATATACATTGTATACATTCACATATAGTATATATTGTCTGTGTCTGACACTTAAGAATAATCCTTACAGGAGGAAGTGTGCAATCACAAAATACTTGTACATCTTGGACAGGAAATTCAATGAATCATAATGTTTAATTTTGAAACTAACTAATCGTCACAGACCTGGTCCCTACTGAAGTGTGTTGTTTTACTGTGTCTTTTTAAGTGTGAGATACACTGCTCAGTGTGTGTTAATGTCCCAGGCACACACTCACAGCAAATAGATTTGTGTTCACTGAGACAAACATAAAGCCATACACATAAACAAACATATGGAGAAAGATAAGAAACAACAAACAGTTAAGAGAAATGATTAGAGCCACATACAGTACACACCTTTTCACACAATAATGAACATGAAAGAGACGGTTCTGGGTAAAGAGGAAGCCCTGTCTGAACACATGCTGAAATAGACAAAACAAGTCCCCTTTCAAAATCACACACACAAACACCACTGATCTAACCAAGACAAAATATCTGCATATGGTACCTACTGTATTCTCATGGTATTACTACGATCATTTAGATCATTCATTTTTTTGCCATAATTGAAATTTATTTCCCTGCGTTGTCTTAAAGTCTGTGTCACTACAGCCTCTATTCTGAAATAATTCTGGACTTTGTAGTCTATGTACCTCTCGGATAATAAAGCTGTTCGCTGATGTAAATATTTCTTGGCCACTGTTAGTTCCAGTAAAAGGTCTACTTACAGGCCTTTTGGCGGGCAGGGGTGCCAGGACCACTGTATTTGTGGAGGAGGGACCCCATGTGACGTGCAGTGCAGTGTTTGTCTGCTCCCTCGTGGGACCGGCCCGGGGTCCTGTAATGACACTGCTTTCTCCCCTATCTGAGGCCTCACTGTCCAAAAAAAACACACACACACACACAACTGAGTTAATTAAACACACAAAGTCATAGCTGACAGTAAATTGTGAGCATTACACCTACCAGTTACTACAAGTGTGAGCGTGAGATTTTGACAAAGTCCGTGTTCCTGGTTTCGTACCAGGATGGTATATTTCCCAGCATCCTCTTCTGCAACATCCCGGATCACCAAGGAGTGACCATCTATATGATATCTGGAGCACTGCTCAGCTGCCGCTCGTCCATCTTTCAACCTAGAAAAGTCTGAATATTAATACACAATTCCAATCTTATTTTGATTTTGACTATTTGCAGGCACTTCTAGATCATCACAATAAACATGTAAAATACAAGCTATCTCTTACCACATGACCTCTGGAGCGGGGAAAGCTCGTAGTTTAGGAGAGATCTTGTATGATTTCTGTCCTGCCTCTGTTTCTATTAAACATCCACGTCTGGGCTTCAGTCGGATAAATGGATGATCTACAGCCACAAAGTAGTATAGATATAACTGGTATGAAAATAATTACTGTAGTTATACAATTGAACTAGTAGCTAACTTACCATAAACTGTAACAGTGACGTTCACTTTTTTGACATTGTCGCCGCTGGAGACGCGACACGTATACTGGCCACGGTCCGAGCTCTGGAGTTTGGGGATCGTCAGGATGCTATAAAACAGCACGTGCGTTTGCTGTCTTTGGATTCGCCTTGTGATGGAGTGGAGGCTGTTATTCTAAATGAAGAAATAAGGAGTGTCAATGTGAACAGGAAGGGCTGTTTACGTTCCATCGATTTTTGGAAGACAATTGAAATATGCTTTGCCTTTTGCCTTGGACCTGTACCTGAACATGCAGGCTCTCCCCAAAATGATTTCTTTTTCAAAATCTACAAATTCACATTGTAGCTTCTGACTGTTCTTCTACACTGAACAAATAAAACAACTTACAAATTGTGCAGTAATCATTCACAAGCAAAATCTTTCATTGTCTCAGTTTAGTTAAGTAGATCCGTCCAACGAGAAATAATGTGCATTCAACTCCCATGGACTATTTCCCATTGATACAATTTAATATATCTCAAATAATATCTAGAATGTGTAGGTTGGAAGTATTTTTATAAAAGCCAACGGAAATACATCATCTCTACAACAAGTCAGTGATTTACTTTACTGATGTTTTTAGTGGTTGTAGCCTTGGCCCGGAGGAGAGGTCTTCAGGGAGTATGCAACCATCATTGAGTGTTTCAATCCTGAACCATAACACTCTCCAGTTGGTGGGTTGGCAGTGATGGCCAGTCACTGCCCCTCTCCTCCAGGCTTCCAGCTAATGTCTTTCTTTTTGTGCCAGAGCCAACAAGAGGCTCTCTCCACCGCTTCCCCTAACCTCTGAGCAGCAGCCTTCCTCTTCTGCCCCCTTATTGTCTTCTAGCCTTTGTCCCGACAGTCCTGCACCAGCTATCGGTAGTGTAATTAAGTCTAAAATAGATTTCGGGCTGACCTTTCCGGGATAGTCCCAGGTGAAGTTGACTCTAGTGTTTAACTCTGCGGTGGCCGTGCAGTTCAGGACTAGTCTCTCGCCTTTCAGAGTCTGCATCGACGCGCTGCTGTTCAGATACACCTCCAGGATGTTGCTCACTGTGGCAGCAAAATAAATATATAATCTTTCACATTTGACATACACATTGTACCGTAAAACCATAGTGCGATTATCATTCAGACATCACTGACCTGTTCTGTGTATGATGTATATTCGTGAAGAAGCTCCTCCTGGCGAAGTCTCACAGAAGAAGGGTCCACTGAAGTGAAAGGTAGGACTGCGGATGGTGAAGCCAACCTTTGGATCCCAGAGTATGTTTTGGTCTGGACTCTGCCGGTCTCCATGCGGGAACTGTTGGGAAAAAGTCACCTTAGTAATGCACTTTTACAATAAAAAAAGTCTTACTTACAAATTGTGCAGCTCTCATTAACAAGTAAAATCTTTCATTGTCTCAGTTTACTTAAGTAGATCAGCCCAACTAGAAATAATGTGCATTCAACTCACATGGACTATTTCACATTTCAGTATATTGAGATGCTGTTTTTTTCCATTAGCCAAATGCAAAAATAAATAAATAAAAAAACTTCTGTCAGCATTAATCCACACATTCTAGATTGCATTTGAGATATCACATTAATTGTATCAATGTGAAATAGTCCAAGGGAGTTGAATGCACACAGTTCTAGTCTCTGATCTATTTAAGCAACAGATTTTTTGCAAACCTACCAAACTAAGCAATGAAGCTTTAATCTTTAATACAGTTAAAGATGTATCTAAAGGATGGTGATTGTAATCAGTTGATTTTTCAACCTCTCTGACACTGGTGGAACTTTGATGTTTTTTGAATGAGACTCGAGGAAGTGTTTACTAGAGTTTGTGTGACATGTTGGAGCCTCCCGCCCTCTCTCAGGGGACCAGGTACATCCTCCGGGACCCCCAGCAAGCGTGGACTATAGACCTCCTCCCACAGCATGTGACCCCCTCCTGTCCTAGCTGAAGATTCCCACACAATCTCAATGAAGGAATGTGTGCTTCTGTGGCCATAGTTTTTCAAATGAGTGAACAAAAATGCAAGCTTGCACAATATATTGCAAATGTAACAAAGTCATGTATTTTCTACATTCTGCAGTTGTAATTAAAATATATATGGATCTTAATGTAATGTTAATAAAAAACATTACAGTAAAAATGTTATGCCTGAAAATACCCATCAAACAGATCTATAAATATATATAAATTGATATATAAAGATGAATAACTTAATGCAAAGCTCAGCAAGAACTGAGGAATTACAAGCATTGTTCACTCCTTATCCAGGAAAAGTGTAAAATTCTTCAGGAAAAAACACTCTAAAGGGAATAGACGGGCCCGCGTGTTTTAGAACAATTAGCTGAGTGAGAGCATGACGAGCAACACAAAGGTCATGACATATGAATTTACCACATGTTCTTAAGCGTTAGCCTACATGTAATGATATGGTTTACTCAACGTAAAGGGGCCCTTTTATGCTAACTAACTTTTATATATCGCATTTCTTGACACTCAAAGACGCTTTACAATTGGTTGCAGGCGAACATTTACCCACTGCGCCACAACTGACTTTTGACTTGTACGTTTCACCTTTTTATGTGGACAGATGAAGAAACCCCACCTTGCTCCTACTTTTCATTGTGTGCACTGGCTGTAGTGGTTAAGTGGGCATAGACGCATCAGTTTGGTAAAGAAAAGTGTGTTGTTGATGATGATGGTCTTGCACATTGCACTCTATGATGAGCCCTGATTAAAGAAAGTGCTCAGTCTTTGAAGTGTCAGGGACAGCGGTAGCAGCCTGAGCTTCCTCTAGCAGCTGTTTAAAGCATCAGGAGGAAGTTAGTAGGACTCCTACTACGACGAGGTGGAGGGTCATACGTGGGAAAAACTACTGGACTGAGGCCAATGTGGCACTGGACCCATGTCCTGTCTCCAGAGCCACAAACAACACAGGCACATTTAGAGAGACTACTTTTAGTAGTTCTAATGACATTAAAAGCAGGAGTTAGTATATGTATAGTATCCATGTAGTTCTGGTGAATGTGAACGGGCACTATAATAATAATAATGCTTGGGTTTCTAAAGCCATTTTCAGACACACAAAAACTTTACAGTTGAGTGCATTATTCACTTCACATTCACACTCTGCCATGGGGCAGAGCGAAAGAGTCTTGCCCAAAGACACCATAGGGATTGATTCCAAACTTTTAGTTAGGGGGTGCACATCTGTGTCCATAACATATAATGGCAATGGCAGCCAACATAAGGAATCTACTGTAAATTAACTGAATGTATTAAACTGATGTGGCTTCAAATCCAAAAGTACATGACTTGGTCTTACCTTGACCAGTGTGGTGGTAATATTAGGGTCTGTGACGCGGCAGGGGATGACCAGAGGCTCGTTCTCTGTCTTGTACAACACAAAGGGACTCATCCCTAAATGCTCCACAAATGGCTGCTGGCTGTCTGAAACCCAAACACTGCGGTCAGGCACATGTCAAGGAAAAGCACAAAGTAAATCCACTTTCACAATAATAAGTGAGTACAGCTATACAAGTGTGTATTTTATAACCCATATCAATCATGCACACCAAAGGCACACACAGATAATGTATGCACAAATAAACCCATTATGAAAACAAACTAACATACTTCCCACACCCTTTCATTGAAAACCCCATTGAGCTGATGACCACTCGCTGTCAACAATAAACATTCAGATTGTTTAGAGGTAATCAAACAGCCTTCTCCTCCCACTGCACTACAGTAAATGGTCTTTGACATTGAAACATGTGGGTGTTGCTCCGCATTGTTTGTTTCTGTGTTATTCTAAGAAATCCAATGTCTGAACATTCAAACAAAAGTACCCCAAGGACCAGCCACAGGTCCGCGGGCTTCCCTTCTCTCACTTTGATTTTGTACTGGGGATCTGTGTGGAGGAGGAGGAGGTAAAATGTCTAAAAGTGAGACTTGGGCCAGGACTTGACGCTTAATGGACATGATGACCTGAGCAATTGATGGGTCCCGTGGGTCCCATTTGCCGCACAGTAGCGTGGCTATGTGACCCTGGCGTCTTTGCCCTGTTACCGACAACGACAACCCTCCAAGGACTGGGAGGGGTTGCCCGGGTAGACTTTGTGCCTCCTTTGCCCCTGGATACCAAAGCCCTATTCTCGCCCTATACACACACACACACACACACACAAACAGAGCACCTTGTAGACACAGTAACATCCCCTCCCTGTCTGTCCCCCAGCACAGGATGCTCACAGAGGGCTGAGGCGAGCAGATAAGCCTGATGCCCTGGGAAACTCTGCCCCGGACCATAGCTTTGCAGCGGACACAAGCTATTCCTGGCCCCAGAGGTAGCACGTAAACGAAAGTAAAAAGGCGTGAGGGAGGTCAGAAAAAAAACCCATTAAGACGGATGTGTTGTTGTTTCAAAATGTGTTTAGATATAATTGGCTCTCTGGCATTGGTCTGTATTTAGCACCAGCAGTATACTGTTTAAGCTGCGCCTTTTAAACAATGACAGAGATGAAAATGGATTTAGAAAATTGAACTATAATTAATATGAATCATCAAATTGGGAAATACAACATCCAAACAAAATATTTTGCTATAATGTTATGGTGTTCCCTAAAATGTTGACGCTAGGGATGCAGTGATATCAAAATTGTATACCGATACCGATACCGATAATACAATTTTGGCCAATATCAATTTGTAAATACATTTTGGTAGGCTCTGTGTTTTATATAAAGTAAAAAAAAAATATCCATTCATGGGGTGAGAAAATGTAGACTTTCAGAATGACTTTTTCTGGCTGTTTCTAAACCTAAATATTAGAACTTTTTAGATTGGTATTGGTGTTCATGACATCCTTTCCAGCCTGTTTACCTGTGATATAAGCATACACAGATGTTTGCTTCTCCAGTCTGTGGTGGTAATGGCAGCTGTATCGACCCGTGTTTTGGGCCTTGGTGTGGCTGACCGTCAGATAGCTGCAGTAATGCTGTTGGGTTCTTCCACAGCGAGAGTCCACCACCCGGATCTGATCATGGGCCACATCCGACGGGAACACCCAGCTCAGCTTCCAACGTCCCCTGTCAAATAAGAAGTAGTTTAATATATGCATATGCTTTATACAGTTAATATTACTAGTATTAGTTTTACTGGAGCTTCTATTCTTCTATTCTGACATACAGAGATTGATTAGATACTTTATTGGGTCACAATTTACTTTACAGCACAATATGGTAATAGTGTGGCAATAAACAGGTAATAAACAAAATATTATAGTTAAGTAGTTAATTAATAAGAAGTCTCTATGTGATTGTAATTGAATGGTAGAAACAAGATAGTGATGCAAAATAGAACTAGTCAGAGTCAGAGTCTAGACCTCCTTCCAAAGAAGCTCATTTCCACAGTTCACTCCCAAATCTTGTGTAATTTCTGACCTTCGTCATCGTTGAGGTATTTTTTGAGTAAAGTTGCTAACAGATTCCTTCAAAAAGTCCTGGATCCAGAAAATGATCCGTGCAATACTTTTTGAGTGAAATTAAAGGCAAACACACAAAAAACAGACAGACAACAAACAAAGAGGGAGAAACCCCCTTGGTGGAGGTAATAACCTTGTAATTATGATAACCTAGATTTAGTAATTACATAGAAATGAACTGTAATTACTATATCGTTACCTATTTATTGCCTGTTTATTACCACAGTACCATATTGTTCATGTGCTGTAAAGCAAAGTGCTACCCTTTATTGATCCAAAGGAAAATCAGAAGCAACTGTGCACAAACACACAAACTTAAAGTTTTACAAACACAGTGGTATTCTGTTGAAAAATGAAGGATGCAAACAGGTGTCTGTGTTGATGCTGTGGTGTTACCTACCTGCAGCTGAGGAGCAGTGCTTGGTCTGAGCTCAGGAGCAACTGTGGAGACTTCACATTCAGGACAGGCGCACTATACCTTCCCTTCTGTTCTTTATCTATAAATACAATTAAACATATTAATGAGAATATATGACAACTGTGTTTATAGAAATGTCATTTTGTACTGAAAATGATGTATGCATATTTGACAGTAGTAAACAGCATGGGGTTTGTATATTAAAATAGAAGCTGCCCTTTCTCTTCCCCCAGAGGCGGACATTTAAAAGGGAAATCCTGGAAGACAAAACACTTGGGATTATAAAAACCATAAAGTATTTTGTGAGGTGTGTCTAAACAGACCATCACTGGAACAAACTGCCCCAAGGATCACAGCATGTTCACATTTTGGATAAAGTATGTTGACCCCCGTCCTCGGCCGGGACCCTTGACAGCTCCTGTGGAAATGCGTAAGCAGGGTCCCTCTTGTTTATCAAACACACACATTTCAACACTCCACAGCTAAGGTTTTTTAATGAGAGATAAAGATGGCTGTCTGTCCACCCATCCTTCCTAAAAACAAAGGAAACATCATTCAGGGAAATGCGTCCTTCACTCCGCCTGCTCCTGTTAGAAAGACTTAAACACCGCCTCTTTGGCGCTTTTGTGTGAATTACACAGCAATAAATAACTTTATCACCAAAGTCCATTTTTACATTCACAGGCAGCATCATTGTTCCCAGTGGATGCCCTATTGAGCAAATCTACAATGACTCGAGTGGCCAGGACTTCCTTTACTATTTCCTTGGGTTTTACTGGAGACTATCAGTGCAACATAAGGAAAGAACAAGGGAAGTGAGACATCTCCTCCTTTCAACAAGCTGCAAACTGCTTTTCAAACACTAAATAAAAGCACTAAGAATGTTAAATATACATATTTTTGTGTCTCAGTGTCAACACATTTTGAAGTACATTTGAAATGTCAAAGGAAATGGGTATTCTAATAATAATACAATACTATCTCAAATCTGACGTCACACACTGGCCTACATTATATATATATATATGGATTGTGAATACATACATATTTAAGATAATTAACAAACTGATTATTTTATGTAAATAAATAATAATTAATCAAATTTAGTTTTACTTTTTGTGCTCGACCAAAATAATCTACTGGAAATAATATTGGTGCTTTTTAATATATATTTTTTCTTAGTTGATCAAATAAATCATTAGCCTAATATTTCTATTGCCTGGAATTAGCCTATAGGCCTAAATTGAACACTGATGTATAGGCCCCGTGCTCTTGCATCAGACGCACAGCGCACATCGCGGAGCGCACGTCACAGAGCCGCGCAGATAACACTCTCCATCATTTTGGTCATGATTTATATTTAACAAAAGCCCCGCATGTATCCATCAGCGGGCCACAAAGGTCCTCTTTATTCAAAAAAAACGCGCCCCGGGACAGGCCTGGTGCGCCTATCTGCAGAGGCGCACACCGCACTGTTAAGTGCGCAATTAGCAAACGATAGTTCTGTTTATAGCGCCATATTCTCAGCCTATTTAAACGAAAACGGCCTCGTCACATTTGACGATAGGCTACGAGTTGAATTTAGAACCAGCCTTATGGTCAAAACATTGTCTGTATTTGGATCATTTAAGCCTGCTCCTACACGGAATCCAACTCAAATTGTAATGTCCTCATAAAGTCAAGTCAGACTTGAGCATCTTACCTTTGGCTAAAGCCGCATACAATCCACTTAGGATGCACAAAAGCGCCAGGTTCATTGTGCTTGCCGAAAAAATCTCTGAGTGGGTTTATTCCTGCTGCTGCCTCTTTGGAGCGAGTTTGAATTTGATGGAGGAGGTGTTTCCTGAGAACTGCGGGAGCTCGGATCAAGCAACAGGACGCGACAGACGTTTTCCCAGTGTTTCCCAGGCTCCTGAACAGTGGCGCGAATTTATATCATTCCCACAGTCCGGCCACCGGATAACGGGCTTCCGTGACGTGCACTGGCCGACACACCCATAGAGTTGTCCCTTTGGTCCTCTGAACCCATTCAGTCCAGCATCCAGTAATTAATGTCAAAATTAAACAACACTAGCTCTTATTTAAAAAGGGGAACTATTTTCTGATGACACTCCTTTCGATACTAACTTAAAGCCAGTTTGAGGACGCGCACAGCAGGTTTAAGATGTACGCATTTGGCACAGACACGGGCCGAGGAGCACGTAGGCACCGGGGAAACGGGTGGCGGCTTGATTAATAACCTGACAGTGCCCTTGCTCACATTTCAATCCGCTCGTGATCTTTTCCAACAAAAAGAATAAACAATGTGTGCGCTCCTTGAAGAAGGAAACGCGCATATCAGAACAGTATATCACACCTTAGTTCAAACTACAGCCAAACCATGTGATTGGCTACTATTTCAAATCAAATCTGCCTCTAATCTTAGCCTGCGGCAGTATTCTGTTTGTATTAATTTGACCTAATTACTGGAACAAGAGATGACTATCATTAACGTTTCAATTGACTGTAATCACGTAGGCCCCTTTTCCATTAGTACCCCAGCCCTTCTCAGCCTGGTCTGAGAGTTATAGAGCTGAGTGGAAAGGTGGCATTAGGCTTACAACTGACCCTGAAGCTCAGCTCATTTAGCAGGCTTGCTTCTTATTGCTTTTCACCCACTAAACTCTAGAAGAGATCGAGAAAACAGCTCACATTTCTGAGGAAGAGGGTACACATGATGTGGTTTATTTCTATAAACGTATAAACATAAAACAAATACATACAGAACAAAAGTCACACATACAGTACATGGACATCAAGGGAAAATGTTATTTCATCTTTGGGGAGAACTTGATCCATCAATAAAGTTACTTTTATGACATTTTCAAATAAAAGATAATATTGTGTTGATTGCCTCTATTAATCAGCTTGATCTGGTTTGAGCAGCTTGAGCTCTCTCTGGTTTATTGTATAACAGTATCACAATAAACATGTTTTTGTTATACTCTTATTAACCATATATACCTTTCATTTAGAAATTCTCAGTCATGTAGCAGTGTGTATTTTGAGAGTATAATAAAGTTATGCTCTAGGTAAGTGCAATAATGTTGGTGTACAATATAGCCTTAATGTTTTACATGTCAATTTTCAGGGGTTTTTACCAAAAAATTAAACAGCTAAAATTGCCACAAAATGAGCTAGTCTGATCAGGCCACTGTTATCTGTGACCACATCGTTACAGTCACAGTGTGTGTCTTAAGGCTGGACCTGGAACAGTGAATCCTGGAGGTGTATATTTGGTAAATGTCCATAGATCATCCATCAGTGTGGATATTCAGTCCATAGCCTGTGTTCAGTCACACTTGTCCTTTCGTTTGCTGGTGGATCCAGTCTGAGAATTTGACAACTTGTGTGTAGACCCCGGGTCGATTCTGCCTCGCACAGCCCTCACCCCAGCTCACGATCCCCGCCAAAAACCACCTCCTGCCTCTCTCTAGACACACCAGAGGACCCCCTGAGTCCCCCTGTGGACAAACCACATATCAATGAATCACTGATTCTTTTGACATTCAAACTATTTTACTGTTATATATAGTTGTTTGTGTGTACAGATCAAGTACAGAAAAATGTGAGAGATATATTTTGCCAAATTCTGTACAATAAACATTCACAGACTACTCACTTGGCAGGCATCCACTCCTCCCTGCAGATTCCCGGCACAAAGCATTCTGGGAGTGACAGCGTCATCGTACAGCTTATTGCATGTGCTCCTGCTAATTATCTTCACTGTGGCCTCTTGCAAACGAGATGCCAGCTCACCTATGACAAACACCATCCAAATTTACTTCTAAAATCACTCCAACACACCATCTAAACTAAGATCCTAGTCTTTACCATCCTCCATGAGTACGCCCCAGCCCGTCACGTAGCAGCTTGTCCCGGTGCTGAAGGAGTGAGATGGGGCAGGGATGCACACAGGCTGCACCAGGTCATTGAAGAAGATGGGAGTACTGAGCTCAAGAAGAGCAATGTCGTAGTCCGAGGTGAACTGGTCGTACTTTGGGTGAATGAGGATTCGTCTGATGGGTCTGTTGGACGCTCCATTGATTCCTGTGGTCATCACACGCATCCCCAAGAATGCTCGCCAAGCACGAGAATCTGAGTATCTACCAAAAATTACATATGGAATGAACATATAGTAAATATAGTAGTCTTATATAATAGTCTTTTCAAGTACATAGGCATATTGTACATATTGTATCTACAGCTTGTCACATACTTGATGGCATCTGAGTCCTGAAAGCAGTGTGCTGCTGAAATAAGCCAACGGCTCCCGACCAGAGTAGCTCCACACACATGCCCATATCGCTCCATTTGCAGACTGACCTGCCACGGCCATGAGCCTGTCCCCGCATCAGACCCTCCCACAATCTTAGTTCGCTTTCTGGGCCTTGTCCCACAGGCTGGAGTTTATAGTGGGACGGATACAAAATTATAGTTTTGACACACATTCTACACTGTATACAGTATCTAACCTACCACAACGCAGTTCATCAGAGCCATCAAAACAGTCTTTGACGCCATCACACTCAGGATTGACCTTGCTCACACATTTTCCATTTGCACATTTGTAGGAGTTTGAAGAGCAGCCCTTCACATCTAGAAAAAAATAGATCATGCAAAATGTTTCCTCTCAAACTGAGTAGATTGAAAATACAAGATTGACAACCCAGATACTGCTTACATGCTCTGGTGCAGTTGAGTTCATCACTGCGGTCTTTGCAGTCAACCACACCATCACACAATGATGACTTTGGCAGACACACCTTGTTTGGACACACGTGATGACATTTACTGACTGTAAACCAAAGACAGTTAAAAACATAGACTATACATGGCAGATGGATTACGGTGTTGATACAGTAAGAGCTCTCACCACAGGTGCCCTCCTCACTGCTGTCTGAACAAGAGCTCTGGCTCTGGCACTGACTGCTCTGAGGCCGACACTGTCCATTTGCACACAACACTTCTCCAGGTCTGCAGGAAACTATACACAGTTTACACACACACACAACAGACATGTGTAAGAATACATTCATTTACAATATACTGTAGTGTAGTAGACCATTTTTTATTTTTATTTTGTTGGCCCAGTATATAAATCTGGGGATATATGAAAATGTAAAATGTTAATGCGACAGTGATATATGCAGTTAGTATAGGGCAGAGATATAAACAAAGGTTCTTAGGCATTGTGCTTACTGCATTTAGCCTCATCGCGTCCGTCTGAGCAGTCTTTAACTCCATCACAGACTTTTCTTAAAGGAATGCAGCGTCCATCTCCGCACCGAAACTGACGAGGGCATGCTGGACACATAAATCAGAAGTTGTCTGGCAACTCAATACTCGGCCAAATATTATTTTATATAATCTGTAACACAATTTGCCAACAATGATAAACGTGAAGTTATGGGTAATAAAGTCTATACTCACTGCCCTCTGGAGAGAAGGCTCTATAGATCAAGTAGAAGCCCGGGTGAGTGAGAGATTCATCCGAGTGAAACTGCACCGACAGTGGAGACGAGAAGACACGCTTTTTACTGCTATCAGCGATAGGATTACACAGTCTGCATAACACAGACACACAAATATAAGGAAGAGTTGTCACCAGACAGCATACAGGAATGATAGTTGCATTGACATTGTTTGGACAGCAGAGGGCTCTAGGTTATTCTTTCAAATACACAATGCAGTACAATGTTTTAACAGCATTGGACAAGGACCCTGATCAGTGACTGTTGTGTCATTTGCACAGGCAACATTCTAATAATGTGAAAAGCTTTTCATTTATAGTGGAAATAAACACAAATCTCAATAATAATCTGAACCTAAATTTTATTTTAAATTAAATGTTATTATTTTTTTTTTAAATTTGAAAAATGCTTAAAATTGACTACCTGACACTGTTCTATGACGTAAAGTAGGTTGTCTGTAGCCTGTAGTGGCCAGGGGAGGGACTAAAGTAAAACTCATCTACTATTGGTCAAAGTGGCATCCGACAAAGTCTGATTTGATGTTGATGTAGAGCCCATGGGATGGACTAAAATGAGGCCAGATTACCCACTTTACATCATAGAACAGGGTCAGATAGTCAATTTGATATTTTTTTAAGGAAACCTACAGACTACACCTTTAAGTTAATAGACATTCTTGAATTAATTACCGATGAATAAATAAATGATAAATGTACAGTTATAAAATGTTATTACACATATCCTATTTACACACATATGGCACATGTATCACTCACTTTACCCCTCCGATATCCAGCCAGTCCTTCTCACAGCCGTCTGATGCTGAAGAGTCCTGAATGTCAAACTTCACAATCGTCATGGAGATCAGGTATCCCGGCATCGGCGTCTGACCAAACACAAGTACAATAGCTTGGGAAGGTGGACAGGCAGGATGGCACTGGCATGATTCACACTTTATTTTTTATGTACACAGTGCTTACTTGTCTAGTGTATAGTGGCTTACAAAAGTATTCACTTCCACTAAGCATTTTACATTTTTTGTTTCCTTACAGCCTGGAATTTAAAGTGGTATTTGGGCGTTGATATTAGTTAGTTACTAGTGAAAACTAATCGCCTCTTATAAGGCCCACATATAGAATTTTTTTCAGAGGTCACATGATACATTTAATAGTGAAAATGAGTTCTACCTGTCATAATGCCACAAAGCACCTTTAAATTGACTGATATAAACCCCCTAATTATTCAGTCAATTTGCAGATTGTAAAATAGAACACATGCTAAGGAGGGTGAATAATGTGATATTTATTGTTTCTTTTGTGAGTCCAGCCTCTGGTTATTGCTGCTGTACTTTTGGGCACAGAAAGAGTCACCTAACCTAACCTAACCAACCAAGTAGCCTTACCCGTATTGTCCAGGTGCACTCTATATTTGGAGGGTAGTAGGAAGGATAGTATGGAGAAGAAATAGAGCCATTCCAGGAAGATATTGACCCCCCACAACCTAAAATATAAAACAAAACATCGACGGTGACATCAGTTGTACTTGAGTAAAGTTACAATCGTCTTTTTGAAGTAAATCTATAACTACTCTACCCTCCTCTGGTTACAATACTTCACTACAAAGGCCTAAAAATAGACACAATGAGCAAATATGCAGAGTAGGTGAAGTATTTGTCTAGGCTGTTTGAGTGTTGTCAAACCTGCTTTTGGGATGGCCTGAAAGTACGCTTTAAAGATCGCACCATCTCTTTGTCGGCTAAAGGAGAAAGTCACTAACATAACATTTCCAGACGACATAAGCTTCATAACAGGGGAGGAGCCAGAAATAGGCAATCCACACCACCTGAAGCAAGACAGTACCAGGGTCAATAGAGGTTTCCACATTTTAGCGAATGTGTAAACCGAAAATATCAATTTATATTACCTTGCAATGATCTTGTTTTGTAGAGGAAGCAAGAAGTCATAGGCAGAGAGTTTGTGGGCCGTACAGCTTCCTGGAGTGGCTCCTTGAAGGGTCAGAACCACCAGTCGGACTTGGTGACCGGACGGCACTCGAAGACGCCACTGATAGTACGGCTTTTTAGGGTTCACCAAACTCAGGGTGCGGTTGTTCCCATATTTGGCATAGAGGTCAAAGGACATAGCTATGCACAGAGGATGAGGGATATATTGAACAGCAGGTTTTCTAACATACATACATAATATGAATTCTCACCTTGGAAGCCAAGCTGCCACTTTCCACCCTGGATGCTGTTTGGATTCTTAAACTTGTCAGTTTTTTCTTCAGATTCAAAGTCATCGGGATCCAGACCTACCAATCAAAAAAAATCAAAGAAACAAAACAGTATTAAAACAAAGATATTAGTCATGATTTAGTTTAGTTTTAGCATGAACAGTGTGGCAGTGAGAGACAGTACCCAGCAGGTGGAGCATGTCTGGGTCTTGCTCCAAGAAGTAGCGCTGCTCGTTGCGGATGTTCTGAAGAACCTTATTGACGCCTGGGATCCTTCGCTGTAACCTCCCTGGACTGGATGTGCGGATCGCCGTAGCAACATCCTCCGGGGCAGAGAATTTACTCCAATAGAAGACATTAAGTCCTTTTGCTCCTTCGCTGTCACAAAAAGAGTGAAAATTGTGCTGGTGTTGTGAAGTTTAGACTAACTTGGAACATTTATTTAAAACATTCATAATGCTTTACCTGAAGGCAGTGATTCCTGAGCACAGGTAGTAAGGGCTCCACGGTGAGGACTCATAGAGTTCAGAAAACTGAGTTTAAAAGATACAGAAGAAATAGGCCATAGGTAAGAGCACAGACTGGTATCACTGAGGTGCAAGTGAGGTCACTCCAGTGTCTCTGAGTGTTTCTGAGTGTGTAGAGTGTACAGCACAGAGCACCATTGTTACTCCTCCTGGCCCAGACAGGACCTGAGTAGTATGGACTATGGCCTAAAGTTTTCCTGCTCTGTTAATGACCATGAATAACAGATCATATGACCAATCTACACCAACTCATCCCCCATTATGGACACATTAGCACACCATCAGCATCAGCCCTGAAGTGTATCACTTTTCAATTTATCCACAGTTTGAGTAGGCTCAGTCTGTCCCTACAGCCCACTCTCCCTAAACCCCTGTGTTACACCAGGGTGTCCCTGCTCATGGTGGGACAGAGTGATGGGCTGTGTGAAAGCCACACAGACAATGTTTTTATTGAAGCTGCTCGTCCTCTCACTCTTGCTCTTGGGTCTAGCCGGGGCTCACAAACGGCCAGCTTGTCCTCAGGCCTGAAAGGCCCCTCTCCCCAGGGTCTCGGGACACACACACACACTGTGCATATCTCCTGTTTCAGCTTTACATTTAACACCACCAGTAAGACAGAAAGACAGACAGGGAAAAGTAAAAACACCAAAGGCTAGAAAAGTAATTGTGATGCTCAGACACAAAACAGAATCCATATCCAAATTAGAGATCATCTTTAGGCCGGGGAGTAAAGGTCAAGCAGCTCCTTGTAGAAATGTCACTGATAGACAAACACTGGTTGAACTGTTGCACTTACATAATGGTTCAAAGCCTGAGCCTTCAGGTTGAACTGCGGAGACGTGGAGTCGGTGAGCTCTGATGAAAAACTCAAGTTTAGAAACTCCACACTGCCACCAATGAAGAACACTGAAGAGGGAGGAGCTGGAGGAGGGCAGGACACTTCGGTCAAAATAAACAAATTAGCAAATGTAGATCTGTCAAAAGAATGTGTACTTACATTGGGAGAAGTGGAGCGTCATTGCAACTGCTACACTTGTGGGAATGAAAAGCACCAAACCTAAGAGCCATCTCCTCCATGGGACACAGACTGGTGCAGCCCCCCTCTCGGGCTTTGTGGGGGGGCTCGATGACTGGGTGGGCTCCTTCAACTGCCCCTGTCCCTTAATTAAATAGACAACTCAAATATGATACTGCCTTACACCCGGGGTCAGGTTTCTCCTAGATGTTGTGGATGTGTATAGAGGGACAATAAAGTAAATGCAGCCTATGAGGTTACGTCAATGAAGAGTTATGGCTGTAGCAGATAGTGATTTACGGTGTGCAACGGTGAGCATGCTGGAGCTGAAAAGATCTTCTAAAACATTAAAAGGGCTGGCAGGGTGTCCCGGGGGAGAAGACAAAGCGTGGCCGGAGGGGTCTGCTTTCCCACGGCCAGGCTCTGCGATGTCAGCACTCAATCAAGTGGCTCACCCCCGAATACAGACATTCACGAGAAGAGGACCCACATATCCCCTGGAGATGCCCATACTATTAATTATCAATGACTCACTATAGGCCATCATTTAGTATATATCATTTGTTGTTACAGTCACTTAACAGTTAAAGGCTTGTGTGCTAGTTTGGCATCATAATTTGTATGTCGAAATAAGTGATGAGGTTTACCTGTACAGCATTGTGGTGGTGGAGTCCATCTTCAGAGATGCAGAACACTTCACAAGTTTTACTTTTGGGGAGAGTCCTCATAGCACTGTCCCGTTTAGCTCCACAGAGGCGACAGGCAACAAAGCCACGGACATAGAAAAGATGCAAAGAGAGGGAGGGAGGAAACCCCCGGTACCGCTTCCTTTGAGGAAAAAAGTGCAGAAACCCGACCTGAGCGGCTCGGATGCGACGGGCATTCACCGCCTCCCGTTCACCTGGGCGGCAGGTGTCACACGGATCCCCAGAATGCAGTGCGGCACAATGGGAGCACTATGAAAGGGTACAATCCGCACAACCATCCGTGCGACAGATATTGTGGGCAAACCTAGTCCATGTGTGTAAGGGACTATGGGTAGGGGGAACAAAAGAGTGCTTGAGAGAAACGTGTGCACGGTATTTACAATCGGAACTGGGCTGCCATGCCCTTGGATCAAAGCAAAACAAAACAGATTATAGTTACACCAGAGCTACAACAGGAAATAATACGATTCCTTTGCCGTAATAATAAAGTAATAAAGATGATTCTCAAATTTCTTCAATTTCAAAATAATATGCAAAAACAGATTTGACACCATATTTTGTGCTCTTGTCTTTATTTTCTTTCTCAAAGCAGGCCATATAAGGTACTGTGCAGTGGATGTGTGGATATAGAGTTAGGTTATGTCAGCTGATATGGCTGTAGATCCAGGAGGTGAACTTGCTGACCCGGGTGTATACTCCGGGCAGGTTGGGTCTGCCGCAGCCCAGCCCCCAGCTCACAATGCCAATGAGGAACCAACGACCCCCACCCGGCTCCTGGCATGACAAAGGCCCACCTGAATCACCCTGTAATAACATCCATAAATGTGTTGTTTAGTTATAGTCATGAATATTGCGTGCACATTTTAAAATATGTATTTTGTGCAAGTCAATAATTCACTCATTCATTAAATTAATATGTGCTTCATTTCTTTGGGGACCCTTCTGAAAACCTGCCTTTGGGCCCACTACAAGCTTACGCCACTGTTCATATCATGAGATCATATTATGTGAACTAACCCTGCAAGCGTCCTGTTCTCCAGAGGGGACCCCAGCACACAGCATCCGCGGTGAGGTCAGACTGTAGCTTTTCCTACAGTCCGTCTGGCTCTGGATATACACCTGTGCTTTTAGGAGAACTGTGGGCAGCACCTTATCTGTAGAAACAAAACAAAGTGGATTTTTTTTTATGATAACTCATTAAACTACCTGATTTTGTGAAACTCCCTCTCTCCTCAGTATTTGTGATAGATTCTAGTTTTTCATAGATAATGTCCTGTTTTTCATTGATAATGTCCTGTTTTTCATAGATAATGTCCTGTGGAAACACATGATTGGTTAAACAGCTGCGTCCCTTGCTCTAAAACAAAAATCTTTATAACACAGCTCACAGAGGGTCTCAAAATCTATTTTTTTCTCAGATGACTTCTGTTATGTTACTTTTGCTGAATTACAAGAAAATAAAATAAGGCAGTGCAGCTTTAAGCATGTATGTATCTATATTTTGACTCACCTTCCTCAGAGCGGTACCCCCAGCCTGTGACCCAGCAGGGGTGACTCTCAGTGACAGTGTGGGAGGGAGGCGGGATGCACGCAGGCTGGATGAGAGGACTGAGGCTCGATGGCCAGGGCTTCTTCAGCTTCAGCAGGGCTATGTCATAATCAAAGGTGAATGCATTATAATACTCATGCACCACTATCCTCTGTATCTCTGCCACAAACTTGGCACTGCCCTGGTTCAGCATGCCCAGGTGAGCGCTCCATAGACGAGGGTCAGACAGCCTGGAAGTGCAAAGGGTTAAAGCTTGATGGGGAATAAAGTGTTTAAAAAATGTGCATGATTTTGACTGAGAATTTGTACTAACATAAAAGGTAATAGTAGCAGTAAATTTAATCAAATATTGACTCAATGAGTAGATATCATTCCCACAATAACACATTAAAAGGTTAAAGGAGCCATAATATGTATTTTTTCAAGCTTTTTGTATAAATTTTTACCTCTAGATTAGCATTTTGTGCATTATTATCTAGAAATGCTATATATTATTAAGTATTTTTTGCTTCAGAGAATGTCAGCATAAAGGATTCCGCAAACATTCCTACAGCTCCAAAAAAGATAGCATTTTAGCATATCACATCCCTTTAAATAACCCCATGCTCAAATAACTTTAGAATGCAAAAACAAACATGTCTGACCTGTCTTTGCTGAAGCAGTGAGCAGCTGATACGAGCCAATCAGAAGAGAGCACTGATGCACCACAGTACATGTTCCCAGAGAAGTGTAGGCTGACTTGCCATGGCCACTCCCCCTCCACCGCATTAACCCCGCCCACAATACGCTCGGAGGATGAGGTATCTTTCTTCACTAGGGATGGGACACCACAGACTGAAAATGTTGGTAAAGGTAAAGGTTATCAATTTGAACTTAATTGAGCTATGACAAAAAATGTTGTCGTCTTATATGAATTCAATTTCAATACCGTATAAATATGACTGACTATGCCTATTCATTTTTACACTAAACATGCCAGTTTGTTCCCAGCACCTCTAAGACCTCTTCATAATAATATCTGAGTTAATACGACAAGGCCCCTTCAGTGCTCAGGTCAGACCTAGTTAAACATTGTGTATCATGTATCAAATAACTCACCACAGTCATCCTCATCGCTCTGATCTTTACAGTCAAAAACTCTGTCACATTTCGCGTTCTTTTTCAAGATACAGGGGCCACTCCTGCACTGGTAACTTATCGCTGAGCAGGTGGTTTCTGGTGAAATGGAAAAATACTATTAACAACATGTAAAATATGAGTATGTTCTGGACTAAACAGGTTTACCCTGAGTGCAGTTGATCTCATCTATTCCATTAGAGCAGTCTGTCTCTCCATTACACACAAACAGAGGGTGAAGTGGACTGCTGCCAGCACAGTTCATAGATGGTCTCGCTGTGAAGACATATTCACATATGGATATGGACATATATATAGGAGACAAGCTTTTGAATGAATTTAGATGAGCAGTTCACATTTTATATACACTATATATAATATATAAATAAAATATAATTATGGCAGTTTTTTTTTACTAATCTGAAAAATCCCAGATTGGGTGTATGCCCCTTTAAATCCACACCCACTTTATACAAACAGTGGAAGGTTGTAGAAAGATGAGATTCAGCTCCTGAGAAGATCAGTGCCTTACATACAGATGTTCACCAACGTCAATATAATTTGTTAGAAACCTTCCTTTAAAATATACTATTTCGTAAACTGTGTGTATCTTATAGAAACTTACAACAAAAGACTTCATCACTCTCATCCTGACAGTCGTCCAGCCCATCACAGCGTCTGCTCTTCTCCACACACAGCCCCGTGGAGCACAGGAAGTGGCTCTCTGGACAGGCTAATGGACAGAAAGCACTTAATAAAAATATATTCATATATATATAATATCAATAAATGTTTTCTGGGAGTTCTTACGTTGGCTGATATTGTAACTGGTGTAAGTCGCCTGAAAAGGTTGAACTGAGGTACGAGAGCTGCAGCGAAACTCCACTTGTGGGTTTGGGGCACTGATCCGAAACACTGCGTCGTGGTCTACATAAGTCCCACAATATCTACAACAGTATAAGTAAACCATTAGGAGCTTGAAAGTTAATAAACGCACTATCATTATTATATGGGTTAAATCCAAAAGGCATATGTGTGATCTATTAGGTGCTAGTATTTACATATTTAGGCCACTTACATGATTTCATTGATTTTCCACCAGCCTTGGTCACAGCCTTTCATTTCTTTTAGTTTCAGCACGTAGTTCTTGAAGTGAAGAGCTACTCCGAAAGCAGAGTTTGAGGTCTATTGTAAAAACATACACAGACAATAATGCCATAATGTTGAATACATGTCACTAACAGTACGTTTACAGAGGTGTAGTACCTGAAACATCCAGTTGCAGGAGCATTGAGGGGGCAGCAGACTGGGGTAGAAAGGGCTATAGAGTTCACCAGAGAAGTGAGGATCTGAATTCATCTCAATGTGAGACATACATACTGAAAAAGAGACATTTAATCAGATTTGATGATAATAAGAAACTCTTTATTTGTCCCACATCTGCATGCAGAAGAATTCAGCTACAGCAGGAATGATAAACAGATAGTTGTGTCATACATTCCTCACTGATGGCCTCAAAGTCTCCCCTGAAGTTCTTGTTGCCACTTGTCATGGTAAAAGACAACAACATTACATTGGAAGTAGATACCAGGGAGAAGGTTCTGGACACTGGCTCACACAATCTGCAACACACAAAACACATCAATGAACACCTATTACTTGATCACTATAATTTAGGGCTTGACATAAACACTACCCAAACTGCCAAATGTTGGTAGATTTTCATTTTGTCTGTAACATACTCACTTTCACTAGTCACTTTGTCCAGTTAGTTTTTCATAGGCTTGTCTTTGTCTGTTTTACAATAGAGTAAGCCAAACATGCTAGAAAGGATTAGGAATACTTACATGTTATTGTCAGTTATTATATAGTCTACTAAGTAAACAATGGCTAGTGAAAATCATAGAAGTAGCTTTTGAAGAATACTTGCCAATGACCTGTGAAAAGTTCATGTCAAGCCCTGGTAACATTGCTCATTGAATAACAGTATCGAAGTGGTCCTCACCGGAGCAGAATGCGCCCCCTCATGGGCAGTAGAGCATCGTACATCACTAGCCCATCGTCCACACAGTCAGTGGGCTCAATGAGAAATGAGATGACCGTCAGCCGGATCAGAAAACCAGGGGCAGAGGTGAGCTTTACATGGCAATTCACACCGCCCCACGATGAGAAGACATTTAGGGGGGTCCGCGTCGCAGGGAGGTTGGCATAAAGCTTCTCTATACACTGTGAACCTGAGCGAGCAGATAGGAACTGGTGTAGGTTAAGGCGACATACAAATGTATTTATTTATTTATTTTATTTACCTGCTGCATTGGATGTATAGTCAGAGCGCTGGACAGCTGCAAATAACACAGTCATGAATGAACCGCATTAGTAAAATTGTTAACCATATGTAAAAAAATAAATAATAATAATAAATTAAATAAAAATAAATAAATAAATAATAAAATCAAATAAAAACATTAAAATTAAATAAAAAATAAAAAATAGGAAACTGATTCCTTAAAATACTTAAAAATACTAAGTTACCCCAAGTTATATTATCACTATGTAACTTTTATGAGTGCTAGGACTTGGTACCCAACTATGGCCCTTTTGTGGGGTACAATCAGTTACATTCACCTTTTCACAGATAAACGCCAAGCTCTTTAAGTAAGCCCTCCAAGTAGTCATCTGAACTAATAGATGGATTTACTTAGTAATCCTATGGCATTGATTTTCTACATTTTGCAGTACCATTCGCAACTAGATATACCATTGATAAGTATGGAGTCAATATCCACCGGTAGACCTAGCAGATAACCCACAGACGAACGGTTTTGCAGACTGGTGTAAACTGAGTCCCTAAAAATAGCTCCCACACAATCCTCACACACAGCTGGGCTCTTCAGGCGCGGGACAATAAACACCATCCAAAAATGCACCAGGACGCCACCCTTGTTGGTGTTACTACAAGGATGAATGGAACAAACAACATTTAGGGAGTTGGATCCATAAGATGACACATAAAATGACTGTTTGCTGTTACCTGAGGTCTGAAATTACAGCTTGTTTGTAGAGTCTGGACACTGAGGACTGCTTGTACACATAACTTACCTACAACATACCAACAATTAGCCGTGTCAGGACAGCCCCAACAAGTGTATCCATAACCGTGACATTAATGTACACACAAGCCCATACCACATGTTGTATTTTATTTGCCATGGACACAAACTCGTGGGACTCGACCTGGCGGTACTCTGGGATGAACTCTACATCAGCAACACGAAACATACCGGCAAAATATGCTCCACTGTTGCTCTCTCTGCGAACTAATGACAAACAGATATCGTCAATCATGTTTACAGTGTGCTGCAAGCATATAAACAACTGTTGTGACATTAATTACAACCAGAAATAGGAGAAGAACTCAAAACCGAATGAAAGCATTGTTGAAGTTAAAAATGATGACGTTTCTATAGTTTAAGTATAACTGGGGTGGCATTAGCTCAGGTGGTAGAGCAATTTCCATCTGTGATTATAACTGTGACAAGTGGAAGAAAGGTTGATGCTTACATGTGAACACCCAGAGCAGTGACCACAAGATGACGACCACCACAAACATGACACCTGCGATAATGAATGCTATGTGTGGGACGTTGAGCAGACGCAGCCACAGGTCTTTGAAGTATGGTTGAGGATTTCGTCTGCGCCTCCTCTGCCTCCTCCTGATCCGCTGCAGAGTGCGGTCCACGGTGGAGATCTCAACTGACACATCTTTGATCTAGAGCCATGAAGAGATTGAATATTTTGCAATGGGGGCTTGGCATTTACAGTACATTAAACCTAGCCTTTTTAAAATGTCAGCTTTATTTCTGTTGGATATGATAGTTGTAGCTAATGAGGCTGAAGTAATAGTATAATTGTCCACTATCTTTATAGTGTATAGAGATAAAAAATTGCATCCACCTTCTTTGTGAGCTAGATAAGTTGAATTACTGTAGCCCATCAGAGCATGACCCCCCTGCTCCATTGCCTTATCACAGTCACCAATCCAGGGCATCCAGTTAGCGTTACAGTAGGCTGCACAAATTGCTAATCAACCCACACCAAATGCTAGCGTAATGCCCAAGTGAGGCAACAAATTATCTTTAACTGACCTAACAAACTTGCCAGCTTACACCCTTATTTCTAGTTACTCGTGCGAATGACCAGTAAAAGAATAACTATCAAATGCTCCAGTCATTGTGTTACCAGAAGACATGTATTATTCATTCAGTGTCATCCCATACTAAACAACAGGGACTTAATACATGACAGGTTAGATTAAAATACAAAGAATTTCATCTCCATAAAATCAAGTCCAGATTTCTTTATTTATAGCCTTGATTTTAGATATGAGTAATTGTTTATTTTTAAGTGTATTTTCTGCTTGTCAGTATACTGTATATATATTTAACTGGATACTAAATCACTATGAGTTGGTTATAGCTTACAGAGTGGTTATTGCTAAATAGTCTCCAAAATGTAATACTGTCTTTTGTGATAAAAAATACACATTGTCATTGTATTGAAGTATACAGTACAACAGATAAAAAGTTAAAAAAAAAAAAAATGCTAAAATTGTAATGCATTTGTTAATAGATACAGACATGTTTTTGTGATACAAATATAAAACTCACACTAGCTGCGTCCTGTTGAGAAGTCGAATCCTCCTCTCCACTTGTTGCATTTGTGGTCGGTTCGCTTTCTTTGTTCGCCTCTTTCGCCGCGTCGCCCATGACACAGACATGACAGACACGCCTTCAAGCCTTCATCACTGAGAACATAATTTCTAAATAAGATCAGTATTTTTGTCTTTGGTCTTTTAGCTACATGTGAATAGGACGCTTCACCACAGCACACTGCACCTGAGATGCACAAGCCAACAGGTGTGTGAAACATGATCTTTCAGCAGCAGGGAAGGTGACCTAGCCCAGGGCAGCATACTTGGTTTAGTCCTATGTCATACGGCTGATGTTTAATTCATTAAGGTAAACTGCTCTTCGAAGAATGTTAAAGACATTACTTTTGAGGACTGTGAATGCAAATGGAAATTTAGAAATTTGCTGAATGTTTATACTAAAGTTTTTTCAATGTCTTTATGGTTGAAATTGTCTTAATGGTTGAAATGTGAACTGTGGTAAAGAAAATGGTATCCAATAAGTGAGCATCAATCTTTTGAGTTTATAATTCTGGTACCGTGACAACACTAGTTTGTACAAGAGTTTTATTTACATTGTTAACAGGGTAAGTAAATTAATCATCCTTTGGCTGCTCAGAGCTGACAGACTCACAGCAAAAAGGATCCAGCCTTCGTACAATATTCACTAAAACCAAAGGACAACATTAAACACTGCATCTAGGTTTAAGAAAACATTGTGGGTAGGCGTCAGTTCTGTGAGCAGCATCTTAATAAAATGGACTGACAATATTTGTAGAAGGCAGACGACACACAACATAAATACAGTTATTAACACTTAAGGCACAAAGCAAAACATTCACAGGACAAAAATAAAAAGTGTTCATGTGACTTCAAGGATGGTTCTCGACAACAGGGTCAGTCCTCATTTTCTGAAAAAGGCATTGCGGGTGATGCTGTACAACAAGTGGTAGGGCTTTCTTTTCGGGGGCTCGGCCAGTGTGAAGACCTGCTGCTGAGGCACGCTGGTCGGGATGTTCACGTGTCGTTGGGGAAGGGGCAGGATATTCTGGTGGTGGGGCAGGACAGAGCTGGAGTAGCCAAGAGCTGAAATATAAAAAATGTTCCACAAAAATGAATACAACTGAAGAGATATTAGATTTAAACATAACATTACAATTATTTTCTTACATTTGAATTTCCCCTGTTTGGCTCTTCTGGCATTAACAATAGCCCGTTTTCTTTGCTCTTCGCTGATCTCCATTCCTAATAAAAGTCAGAGATTTTTTTTTAGTACAATGACATTTGCCACAACGAGCTGTATTGTATTAGGATAAAGCATCACTCACCCATCTCCTGGTCCTCCTTGACTCTGTGCCTCTCTTTGGCGAAGGCCTCTAACCATCTCTGTTTGTCTTCGGGCTTCCTGCAGCACAGCACACACATAAACTCCAGAGTGAAGACGTTTCGTAGACGGAGAGCGTTCTTCAGGGTGAAGCCCAGGTCGGGGTCACGTCCATCGGGCAGATCCTGCACTTCGGTCTGGTCCATGTTCAGACGCCCACGGTAGTGAAGCAGGTCTCTGCGAAGGACGTCCTTTTTACAGAAGACAAGCTGATGATCAAACAGGAAGAACCGTCGCTGCTGCATTTTGCCATAGCGGACAATTCGAGTCATTTCACCAGAGTGAATCAGCTCAGAACTGAGCTCCAGGATGTCAGGTCCCTGTAACAAGTTTGTATAGAAACAGTGAGTCATACAAAAAACAAATAATATAATAATAATATACTTCAAAGGAGTCCATACTGACCTCCCAGTGAACAATAGAGACCTGCCAGTGAGCGATGGTGTCAATGCTCTCCAACCTTCTCTTCCTCTCATTAATTAGACTGGCCACATTCTTCATCGCCTCATAGGCTTCACACACTCCAATGTAGTCACTGTGGCAGATCCAAGAGGATATATAACATATATAATATACATATATATATATATACATACATACATATATATACACACACACATATATACATATACATATATACATATACATATATATATATATGTATATGTATATTACATAAAGTGACAAAGGCAAAAAGTGATGCTGTAATACACTTGTTTAAGTCTGTAGCCATCTACCTGTGGTTTTTGGGAGTATATTTAAGCAGTTCTCCCAGCTGCAGTGGATATTTACAGATCTTCTGTACAGGGGTCAGTAGGAAACCAGCAATTGAAATGTCAATCATCTGCTGAAGGAGCCGACAGGCCTCAAAGAAGTGCTTATAACGTCCCAGCTTCATGAGACGCTGCAGCTCTGCACAGGCGGCTGGATGAGTGTTACAGTACTCTGAATATATCGAGAACCCCTCCCCCTAAATAAGAACAACTCAATCAGACATGCTTCCAAATATGGCTACATTGACATAAAATATTGAATATGTTGTACCTGTAGGAGAAAACAGGATCCTATTTCACTGAGATGAGGCTGGTCTTTATTATACTTTTTCTCGAGGTCTTTGAGAAACTGCCTTTGAAACTTATAAATATCTTCAATGTTACTGAAGATAGTCTTCAGCTGTGACTCTGTAAACATGTCGGGGTGTTTACGGCACTGGCGGATGTAGCCCTGAAAATGACACCAAACCATGTGATCCGATATTCTCAGAAATGAATTAAGTATGGGTAAAAAAGACCTGCTTTAGTCTGACCTCACAGATGTCTTTGAGGTGCTTGATGTAGATACGTTCGGTGTTCATGATTTCTTGGACCACATTAGTTCTCATCTGCTCCTTGTGGTGGGAGCTGTGTGAATCTCTTGGAGCTGGATTTTCCTCTGCGACACTTTCTACACTCTCTGTACTTGAATCTTCTTGGTTGACTCGCACCTGAAAATGTTTGAAGAATGTGTTAAACATGATTCAATGAGTAAACAAAAAAACAATTAAAACAAACAAAAAAGTTTTAGAAGTTCCACCTGTCAATCAAACCAATGTCACTGTGGTAACACTGTTTAATTAAGTCTGATCTGTCAATCAGCCCTGTCGCCAAAGAAACCACTGAGGCGACCGGGGTCTTAACTCTTGTAAACAGAGTTAAGTGCCACATGGGTTTGTTTGGAATTAAGACAGTTTTTTGTGAAGAACAGAAAAGACACACAGGTCAACAGTGCACTTACTCTAACAAAACATGAGGGAAACCAGGCCTCCCGGTCAGCACCCCTGCCCCACCACCAGTCGTTATGGGAGGCATCCAGGACACGGACAACATCTCCTGCCTTGAAGGCCAGCTCCTGCTCCTCCATGGTCACATGGTCCCAAAGCGCTTCAGCATACACAGCATGACCAGAGCTTATCCACTAGTAACACACAGATCAGATAAAGACACAATTACATGCAGCAGAAGCCCATGTCTAACATGTCAGATTATGTCTAGACTCAAGTTCAGTGCCATGGTCTGTTGTGCTGAGTGATTGCAAAACATCAAAACATGCACATAGTTGAACATTCTCACACAGCTGTTTCTGAGGCATGGGATGGACTAGATTATCAAGGTTACATCATAAATTCACACACACTATAAGCTGTTTGTCAATAATGTTACATGACAGATGACTTTCTCTCTTCCTCTGCCTCACCTGGTTGAGCACAGAGAGCTCCACCCCGGGCTGAAGATAAGGCGTAACTTCAGAGAGTTCATCAAAACTCCCCTCCTCTTCCTCTTCACTCACACTGTCGTCAAGAGTCACTGAACATTCAGACATGCCATCTGTAATATATAGACATGGGGTGAAAAAATGTGTTAAGCTAAATGTCTAAAGATGCATGTACGTATGCCTTTACTGAGAAAAACACACAATATGCAAACTATGTAGAATATTGCCATAACAATATTAGGATAGCCTATTTGACATAGCAAGTTCAACTGAATTTCAATTTAAGCAAAAAGTTACATACCATTATAGAAATAAATATCAATATTCCCTCATGCCTACACGCTTCCTCCAATACATCGTTCTTTCCCACAGACTAAGCCCTTGACAAACAATAGTCCTGGTTCTCACCACTGAGCACTCTGTGGAGCTTTCTCCTCCCAACGCGGTCCAGGCCGATGGGGGTGCTCTGGGACATTGCTGAGGGTCGAAACCTGGCCGACACAGCTCTGTAGGGGGGCACCCTGTGAGAGGGGATGGGTGGACGTGCAAGAGGCAGAGGCTGAGGGAGAAAGAACAAAGAACCAAAATATTGAATAAGACATGCTTTTGTTGACCAATCCCCTTAAATATATATAATTAAGGATATTTATATATAATTTAGGAGAAGCCAATTCTGTGTTTAAATGACATTAATATCCAGGTGTGCATAAAAGAACTAGGTGTTGACTACCTTAACAGTCAATGTTACTGTGGGAAACACTGCAAACTCTTCCAGACCAAGCATTCCAACAAGCATTAATGTTTGAGTATATAAACTCACAGAAGGGCACTGGTCGTCCTTCTCGTCTGCATCAGAGGCAAACGGGTCCATGACTCCGATCACTGATATGGGTCGCTGCCTCGTGGAGTCACTGTTCACACTGCAGTTTTCAGAACTTTCCCCATTTTCATTAACATCACTTCCATTACAGTCTTTAGGCAACATGTTGTTTGTTCTCTCAGTAAGCAGCTCCGGGGTAATAGAGCGCTTATGTGAAATGAGGTGTCCATAGTCAGAGATGGGTCGAGGTCTGGGACGTCCCGCTCGTCGTCTGGGTTGAACAGAGGAGGTCTCAGCAGGTGCTTCATCTGAGGGGGACGTGGGTGAATCCAAGAGTGATGTCGGGGAGACGGGAGGGGTGCTGTTGGTCGTAAAAGACGTTTCCTCTGTTTGGAGAAGCGCTCCCCTGACATATTGGTCCAACGTCGCCTGGGAACAAAGAAAAAGTAAATTAAATGAGGGTTTAAAAACTGAAATGAATTTGATGTATATTGCACTTTTTAAGGCACTCTTGTCAATGGAGTCCATTACCCTGGAGCAGATTGATGAAAACACTGCTGCCATACAACAACTAGGTCCTCTCTGACCTCCACCAACAATCACACTTTAGCATTAAGAAAAGCAAGGCTTGCCTAAGTACACAACTACAGTATGAACGAGGCAGGCTTCAAACCCTCAACATTCTTGCTTGATTGAAGACCTTCTTTATCTAGTCCCTGCTAATAATAAAACTGTCTAGTTCAATGACCCGAATGCAGGTGTAAGCAGAAAAGCAGAACATTATGTTTTTGAGCAAAACATCCGTTAATCAGAAACAGAGAAAAACCTGTCTAGTACAGTCATAAAAAGTAGGCCACTGCTGAAGTTGGCGCTTAAATGTGGGCAGGACATTTTGAAGTATATCAGGAGTCTCGTGAGAAACTTGATTTTATGCGCTAGTTCACACAGTGATTGACACCAACTATTCAAGACAATCAGGTCACATGCTTATCAAATACAAACAAAAGCAGCAGTAGTCACTCCATAAATATATCGCAATTAAATGTTATCATACTTTCCCTGTCAGAGTATGCACAAAATCAAATATTGGCTCACAGTTACTCATTTAGATATTATCATTTCTCTTCACTAGTCCTATCAGTCCTCACCTCTGGGTTCTCTCGGTCTGGGTCCGGTCCCCGACATATACAGCGAAAAGGCACACAGTAGACGAGCACCATTGTGAAACACACCGACCGCCTGATCCACACAGGCTACTGAACTTTCTCTAGGACAATGACTGTCTCTTAAACTGTAAGGTCAACAAATCTGACATTTCCAGTTCATCTCAAGTTAGCCAAAAAAAGTCCCAACACCAATGTTACTGTCCTTGCATGTTTACGATCCTGTAAAAAAAGGACGTGGTGATTCAAGCTGTCCTAGGCCTAGAGTTTTGGACTTTGATTCTTTGAGAAGTTGAAGAGGTGGGGCTTGACTTAGCTTTAGCTGCTGTACCGCAAAACACTAGCGCAAGGATAAGTAATGAAAAACATGCCTAATCATTAACTATGAGTGCTGCTGGGTGCCTCTAACATTGCATCAAGCATGTGACCTGTCTCAGTAAGAAGCCCTATATCATAAAGTGCAAACACTAAAACAGAAGTTCTACAGTGCTTCGGTCATTATTTATTTGTCAGACTTTGGAACTAATAAATGTAGTTTGAGCTAAGGATAGCAGTCCCCTGACGACAAGAAGCACGTTGACTTGAGGACATTAGGATTCAAAGATCACTTCAGAAAAATCACAATTTGAAGGAGTGATGTTAATTATTTCAAAGGTCATCTGGCTTTTAATGATCACACAGCGCACACACAATAAAACAATTGGAACGGTTTCAATTTTAAACCCTGACCTGGAATCTAATGGATTACAATACACAGATAAGCCTATGGACTCGTGAGAAACTGCATGAAACCTTGTGTGGCTTTGATGTGATTTAGATGCAGTGAAAGCAGGGTGTTGCGTGTAAACTCTAAAAAAGTCACACTTTTATTATTTATGATGATGATAAATATGGCTAGGCTATGTGTCAATTTGTACAAAAACATTCCTTGTATGATTGCATGATATTTCTATAATGCAATTTCTACTTTTTTGTATGTTTTTCTTCAGTACAACCTTTGAGAGCTTCAATATTTGATTTTTTTATATTTTATGGTACGGTATTCCAATTGTTTGCATTAACCACAGTTTGACCACAACTATATGCCATTCTCACTGACAACATAAAATGCTGTGATGTACATTTCTAGTCATATCGCCCAGCCCTAACCAGAATCAAAACCAGCCCTGTGATGGTGTAAAAATTCATACCTCATTTAGTGGTGACTTGACCTCAGTCTGTTCTTGTTTGCTTGTAGGTTCACTTTCCTTCATTCCTACTTCACATTTCTCCATTTGCTGACAGTCAGTTTTTACATTAGTTGATTCACAATTAGCCCAGACCCTTGTTGAGGACCGTTCTGCTTCTTCTGCTGATCTCAAAGTGTCCGGGCTGATAAGGACTTGGTGCTGACTTATCCCATTTTCAGAAGGGTTTTTTTCCACAGACATGACCCTTGCTCTTATGGGTGAGGGTCTGCGCTGTCTTTCGGTGATTTGAGCACAGGGGAATCTTTTTGAATAGTCATCATGAAGACGACTTAGAGGGGACATGGGTGTTGGAGATGTTGGGCTAGGGGTAGGAGTTTTGCGCATGGACAAATCCGTCATGCTGCCCACTAATTTACATAAGGAGGCTTTTGTTTTTACAGGGCTACCTCTACTGTCCGCAGCTTGCCGAATGTCCACAGAGGAGGTGCTGGATGTCCTATGGATGTATGGGGTCCCATTGGTCCTACAACTAATCTGTGAATCTGTGCACAATAAACCCGGCGATGCACCTTTGCGTTTAAAAGGAGCCTTGAATATGTGAAGGTTTTCTGCACTCTTGCTCAGTCGACTCAGCACTTTCACATTTGAGTTTTCACCGTTTTGTTTTTGAGATAAGATTTTGATCTGATCTGTTTGTCGAGCATCCGCAGATTCACTCCTACTGCTACTTCCTACAGCGGCTTTTCCGTTCCCAACATCAAATACGGAAATACGTCCGGCTCCGTACGCTCGCTTTATACTCCGAGAGAACCGGGAATTACGTTTGAGTCCATTTCCTTCATCATCCTCCTCATCCTCCAATTCATCGTTATCAGAGCCAAACTGACTCATCATCAACATTTTTGGGTTTAAAACATTACCATTTGACAATCCTTCATTTTGCCTTGAGTCGGCACAGTTTATACCATTAGCTAAGTCTTCGCTAGTTGGCTGGACATGCTCTCCATTGTAGTTCGCTGCCCCTCTACTCTGAATGCCCTGGAGCACAGAGGAACGAAGCTTTTTGAAAGAATCCACAACACCAAGCCCTGATAGTCCCGGCCAGGATTGAAAGTTACCACCACCATCTTGACTGTTGGCTGAGTTTGGACATTCACCGGTTGGACTTTCAGCAGTTACTTGCCCCTTTCTGGAGTTGGAAAACAGCCTCATAATTCTTGACGTTTTCGCCTCAGGTTGAACTTTGACAGAGTTGGACCAGGCGGAGGTACCGTTGGATCCGTTTTCATCGCAGTAAGGTCCCACGGTCACAGGCTGGATTTGGGTGGCACACCCCGTTAAAAGATACGGGGCGCATCTTTCGGCACTGCTCTGAAATGGATATATGTCACTGAGGGGACGACTGCGAATCACAGGGTCGGCTCGGGACGTGTGGACAAAAGAGTCTTCGGTCATAGATGAGACTCTGTCCGTTTGTTCCACCTGAAAAACAAAAACATAGGAAAATGGGTTAAAATGACAACTGGACTGACTTCAAAATAAAACTATGTAGTAACATTGTGAACAGTAAGGTTGACTGATCCTACACAATGTTTCTGAGTGGAGTCTGCATGTCCTCCCCGTGTTACCATGGGTTCTCTATGGGTACTCCTGCTTTTCCCTGAATGCATGTGTTAGGGAAATTGGTTACTCTAAATTGCCCCAGTGAATGAATGTGAGAGTGAATGGTCTGTCAGTGCAAGTCTCTGTGTCAGCCCTGGGACTAACTGGCACTTGTCCATGGTGTACCCCGCCTAAAGCCCATAGTTGCTGGGATAGCCTCCAGCCACCCATGACCACCCAAAACAAATGACAAAAGATGATGAATACATTAAGACAGAGACGAACCAGAATGCAAGGTTTTCCAGTTTGACATTTGTCCATGGCACTGTATTTCAATGTCAAAGCGCTGCTGAGGCCCACGTTAGGGTAGTATGCTTATTTCAGCTTTCTGTGTGTGATTCAGAGCAGTGACTAATGCTAAAAAGTCTTTGAAGTTTGTGAGCTTGGCTAAGCAATGAAACTTCTAATCCATTGTGATTAATTGAATAAATTGCCCAGTTTTCCTCAGATTGTGTTGACGGTGAGTTGATGTTAAGGGTTGGTGGTCTTCTCATTAAATCCCTGAATGCAATTTAAACACAGCCAATTTGACAGTATAACATTACTACTTTATAACAAAACTACAATTGTACTGTATTATCTACTTTTTGGAAAATGCCTAAAATCCTGTCAGCAATAATATGACTTTATATAAACAGTCATTAGACGCGTTCTAATTATACATCTGTGATAAACCATAAAGGCTCTAATGTCTGTATTGTTTGATCAGCTAACAAGTGTGTTAACTCAAAACAGTAGTTCAACTAATCTGTAAATTATAGTTGATTTTACATGTGTACAACTAGTCAAAATTATGATAATCTCTTTATGCCTTTAAAGTGTATTTCTCCTCATTGCCGTGTTGACAGTGGGGAGTGAGGAAGGATCTAGAACAGCCCGACTTCCCGGCATCACGTGCCTTCAGCAGCAGATGGGCTTTCTCAGTCAAACTCTCGGCGGAATCCGCTGTCACTTCAAGCAGCTCTCTCCATCACAAGGTCTTATGTAAACACACAGAGCCACCACTGCCAAGCACCGCTGCTGACAGACAGTACACACGCCTCTAAACAATGTCCGGCTTTCAAACCTTTCCTCAATTGTCTTCTTGTGTCCTCGGCTGCACACTGTCTTATTGAGCAAGAGCTGGAAAAATAGATGGGATCAATGTCTTTGCCGGCAGAAAGATGTCAGATACGAGAGGAATTCTTCACTTTTCAGCAGCTTGTTTTGTTGTTTTGAATACTTTAGCCATGAGATCAGCCGCTAGTACCCTTCAACACCTTTCTGCCTCCGAATCACCAGGCGCCAACTGTCACTGGGGCAGTTGGCTTCTGCTAATACTTGGCACCGGTCAGTAGTGCAGGTGGTGGCTATTACACTAAAGGTGACACTGCCTTGTGCATTGATTTACAGTGACTTTGTAATGAGGCGTGAAGTGATCATATTATTCAATTTTAACCTGTAAATACTGTAACTATTTGCATCAAAATATCACAATAATAATAAAGCATCGTACATATACAGCGCTTTTTCAATGTCACAGTAGTCAACATGGGTATCGAATACTGAATGTTTTTCTCAGATCGAGCAGACCTAAGTCATGTCATGTTCACTATTGTACACTATACTATCATAAGTGAGCTTTCTTGTGCCTAGCGGTACATGGGAGCGGCACTCTGGGGCCCTGGTCTGGACTTAATGAAGCACGTAAGGAGTAGTAGCCCCCCCACAAACACACACACTCATATCAGCCAGCTGGAGCCAGTCGCAGATTACACTCCCAGTACCGAGGATGGGCGAGGAACAACAATGAGATTCACAAACATCAACATAATCTAAAGCTCCAAAAGCGACAACAGCATTCTTCTCACTCAGAGAAAAAGTTAGGAATGCACTGAAATCATTTAGTCCCTTCCTGTTTGGCTAGATACCCACAGGCATTTATGCAATAAAGTAATAAACGCGCAGTGCTAAGTGACCTTCTCCCATAGTTCACCTGTGCAGAGGTATGTCCCGCCCCAGGGAAGGATAGAAGTCATTAGTCCAAAATGAAGTCAGCATTAAATAAAGTCAGCAGTCAGGAAATATGAGGGAAAGTAGGCTTTTCTGTCATTTATTCAGACCGCCCTGAATACACTCACATTCTTCAATAAGATGTCACTTTATTTGACAAATGAGGGCTGTACAGAAGATGCATTGCAGCCCTAAACCTATGACTGTGTCTGAAACAACAGATTGGTTGATTAGCAAAGGTTTAATCAACGTGCGTAGTTAGTGAGAAGTGAAAGCTAAGCTGAACATATGTTGATCGTTCACAGTTGAGTTTGCACAAGTAGTGGGTAAGATTGGGCAACATTTAACTATCGCTCAAAATTATACTTCATAAATTATATTCTGTTTTGTGGCACACAAGCAACCCTCCCTGTTGTCACAAATACTGAACTTTGAACTAGTACCTAATTTTGGTATTACTTTCAGTTATATTTTTTGACCACCATATTCTTGCCAAAATGAAACTCACAAAGGCATCTACTTTGTGTGTGGCAAGTGAGTGTGCGCTATACCGCTTCCATCGCAGTAATAATCCGATTAGTGGAGCTCTACCAGTCTGTGTATAGGACTGTTTTCATCTACACATGATAGGCCTAATCAGGGAGACAACCGGGCTATTCAGCGCCGACTGAGAGTGACACTCAAGCCTTGTAAACAGTCTCAGTATAGGGGATTTTGGCTTAGGTGAACTCTGGATTTTAGGGGCAAAAAGTCTCAGGGCTGCCATAAAAAATTGTATCAATGTTACGTGAAGATTGTTATTGGCAAAGTTAGAACATGGTTATGAAACTTGTGTAACGTATATGGACTTGGACAATGTATATGGACTTAGCGTTAGTTATAATGAAGTTTCTTGTTCAAAGTGCCATATTTGGCTATGACCCCATTCCTCATTTTTGATCTATCAGAGGGAGAATGGGATAAGCCACTCCTCGGTCTATAAAGCGTGGGAAGGCCAGGTACGGGCCAGAGCTGGGAGTGTCCCTCTCACCCGATCTGCTGTGGACTGTGATAGAGACAGACAACCAGAAACCCAACACCAAGCACCGAGTAGGGGTTAGATGAGACAAACACGCATGAGTTAGGTTGTCAATGGTCACAGTGGTGTTTGTGATTGGTATAACAATAAACAAAGATAATATTTTGGAATCACAATCATGCATTCACAATTGCTCCACCGGGTTATATTTAGACATCGTATTATAATGCCTGTAACGCTTGTATTTTTATTGGCAGCTTGGACCCATTGTGAATACTGTATTTCGTTTCAATGTGCTGAATGTGAAAATGGCAATACAAATCTTAGCTTTTGAATATAAAAGTAGATGACAGGGTAGAATGCAATACTTGGGCAATAAAGTAATAAACACAATTGCAACCACATAATGACAAACAAAACAACTGGACTATGTTACCTCAAATGTGTACCAATCAATAAATACAGTTTTTAGCGTATGGATTTTGGCAATTAACATGTTTTATTGACATGTGAATAAACATTGATTAGTGAATAAAGAATTAAGACACAGTGGAAATACTTGTGCTGACCAATCCTGGCGGAAGTGTTAGCTTTATTTCTGAATTAATTAACTTTCTTTTGTAGTCAGCAGCCACTCGACCCCCTCCTTCACCAACTCCCTGCACAGCCTGGCATCTCCCACATCACTATAACAACCAGGAGTGTATAATGCGCCACAATAACCCCCCCCCCCCGGTCCCATTTATAAGCTACAAGAACACAAAATGCATATACAATGACTTTAAGCTCAAATGGAAGCTAAACGACAATATTAATTCTTACCCTGCTCATAGTCGCAGACGTTATCCTCACCTTCTATCAACATCCAGGGAGCAGCTGTTTTTTAGATTTTCTTTAGCCATAGTAAAGTCGCCAAACTCGCTCTGTTGTAGTGCAAAGCTGGTCCTCACCACACTTCTTGCCGACCCATCGCAAAATCATATCAGTTTAACCGAAAAAACACATAAAGCGTCCCCTAGTTTCCTCGCAGAAAGAAATGGCTGGCTTCTTGAACACACAGAGTTAGCAACTTAGCATACGGCGGCTCCTTACTGATAAACTTCTTCTGTGTAGCGAAAGAGTCCGTATCTTTACAGAAAACACAATAACAAGTGCCTATATCACAGAATAGATGCAACATGTGAATTATAAATAAAAGATAGGCGAGAAAATATGAAATTTCCGCTGTTAGATCCTGTTAAACGCAGGTCTTTCTTGGAGGACTGAGTTCGCCAGCATCACTAATGCACTTGTTGCAGTGTTTGGGCAGGGGGTGGGTCCTCTGTGGTTAGGGCTGAGGGTATTGGTTAACCGCAGAAAAGCTGTTTAATAAAGCGCCAATGAGGGTTGAATGTGGGGCCAAAGATCTCGTAGGCCCGCCCTCGCAGACGCACTTCATTGAAGAGAAAAATAAGTGCTTCTGCTGCTCTTCGAGACAAAAAGACTGGCCCTTCCAGTCTGTGCTGAGCTCTTCCTCCTGCCGCGTGACGGCATCATACCAAGACAATTAATGTGAAAGTATTTGTGGTGTGTGTATGCCCATCCCCAAATACCAAGAAGAAGAAGAAGCATGTTGATTGATGAATGCTTTATCTACATACAGTTGTCTCCTTATAATTATAGCAAGTTTGATTCTGTCTAAAAAAAAACAATAATGTAACATAGTTTTAAATTTCAGTACCATTAGCACAAACACGATTATTCATCTGCAAAAATGATGAACCCAGAGAAAGTGGTGTCATCGTCTTCATCAGCAAACAGTCCATTAAAAAGCTCCCCTCCAGCCACCTGCAGCCACACCCTGTCCCCTGCCTCTAAGTGCAGTACAGCGCCCCCTGCTGCCTGGTCCTCGCTGCTCTGGTAGTTATCCGTTGTGTGGATGATCTTTGCCCCGTTCTTAACCAGAGCCACTTTGACATTTCTAGAGAAGACGGTGATGTGGTAGGTGAAATAGTAAGCTCCTTTTGTAGCGCATGTGAATCTTCCTGTCTGTGGATCATAGTGATTCTGTACATTGTAAATAATCTTGTCAAACCGAATGGGTGCATTGACTGCTGGGAGTTTACTCTGTGCTGTGAGTCCCACAGAAAAGGCACTTTTAGAGATGGCAAATGCTTCTCCTTTTTCACCACTATCCCCCTTATCCCCTCGAGCACCTCTCTCCCCACGATAACCGATACTGCCCTTGTGTCCGGGGACCCCGATCTCCCCTTTAGCCCCAGGCCGCCCGGGCGGACCCAGTGGCCCCTGGATCCCTCTGTCTCCTCTGAGGCCTATTTCCCCTTTAGGACCCTCTGGTCCAGGAGGCCCCTCCACCCCTCTCAATCCTTGTGGTCCAGGCAGCCCGGTCTCTCCCAGGTCTCCTTTAGCACCAAAGGGACCCTGGACACCCTGGGGCCCCATCTTTCCAGGAGGCCCCCTGTCTCCATTGTCGCCCCTTTTACCCTTGAGCCCTGCTGGGCCAACGGCACCTGTCAAAGGTAAAGGTACACACAGTAAATGACACAAAATCCTATGTGTAAGTCTATATCTTCTTTAAACTGATACACACCAGTTTCTCCTTTGTCCCCCTTTTGACCATCATTGCCAGGTAATCCAGCAGGACCAGCTTCTCCTGTAAACACACTGATTTAATTACTGATATTCAAAGTATAATTTCCACACTTTAGATACTAACCTTTATCTCCTTTCTCGCCCATGAGTCCGTCTCGACCATCTCTGCCCGGTGTGCCATTGTGCCCAGGGTCCCCGGGTATCCCCGGGTATCCACAAACACAACCTTTACTCTGAGTTTCTTCCTGTGCAACACCTCTGAAAGCCAACAACACCAGCACAAGTGTAGCACAAACTCTCAAATACATGTTGCCTTTTCTAATGTCACAATCGTGTGTGTATCCATCTAAGGCTGCACAAAAAGTGCACTCACCAAAATGACACGAGTTAAGGGCACTTTAGAAAAGAATGTGCTTGGTCCTAAAAGCAGTTTTATTGGTGGGCTGAGTTTCTGGTTTACTTATTTATTTTGACCCCACAGTTACACATCACCAGTGATCCCTGAAGCAATTCTTCAGACATGGTCAAGGTAATTATAAACCAAGGGCTAGAGGATATGCAAAAATCTGCAGACCATATTTACTGTAGTTTTGTACAATATTTGTCTGGGCTTTAAATTTGTGGTAATACCTGTCATTTATTACCATGTCACCTCTACACTCAAATTCATACAGGGGTATTTTGTGGTATTTTATACTCATTGAAGTGTCTCTTGGACAAATGTCTGATAATTTGGATCAAAATGAGAAGAAAACGAATATATATGAACAAACAAACTAATGTTTAGGAAATTAACTCTTCTTGAAGCGCACAATTTTGCTTTAGCTTCTTCAAAAACAAACAGTCTGACAGGCTTTATCATAGAAATCTGTAAATGTTGTCCCGGTGACTGTGCCGTCATGTGCCCCTTTATTAGATTGTACATATGAGGAGACACATGAGGGAGGGGCGTGAGTGGGAGGGGCAGCAGCATGAAGCCAAGATAAGAGCAAACAACACACAAAAACAAAAACACTCCTCTTCTCTACATTTAAAAATGAAGGGCTCAACAACATCATACAGACTGGCATTGACTTTATTTTCATTATTTCATCTATAACAGTCACCACAGGCCTTTAGATAGAAATCTATTCCAAAATATAAATAAGACATAATAGAGCACATTCAAGCAATATATCTTTACTTACTACCATTTTACTTCTTGCGCCTGCACATTCATTGACTTTCTTGCACACATAAATAACACTATGTGGAAAAAAATGTAATTTAACAAAAACTAGGAGGGCATGGCTCTAAATAAATAAATAAAGCATGAGTTTATTACACCAGGACCCAGTCTCTGTTGTCATGGTAACCAGGCACGATGTGAGGTCTTCAGATAAAAATGCAATATAAGTCATTGGAAAGTGTTCATGGATAAACTATTACTAATACAAACTAAATCTGTGATGTCTACATATTAGCATACTGCATGCTCATGGCTTGTCCTGTGAAAGAGATTTGAGTTGTCATTTTAATATTAAGGTAGGCTACAGTAGGTGTGCACATGGACAAACAAAAGTGTAAATAACCACAAATGTAATAAGTCTATTATAAGTTGTTTTATTGTGAAAATTGGTAACTTCCTGTTACGCATTTATTTTGTGTATGTGTTTCCTGTTGAGCGTTATACAGAACGT
>JAVQKC010027914.1:0-19532 GCA_036025475.1 Philypnodon macrostomus | reverse complement strand
GGCAATGCGGGTTAAGTGTCTTGCCCAGGGACACAACGACAGCGTGTGCTTGGACGGGGACTCGAACCACCGACCCTCTGGTTGAAGGGCGAGCACCTATCCACTGCGCCACTGCCGCCCACACTTTTCTCCTCTGAAATGTATTAATCCTCAAATCCTGTATAGACTTATCTGAGCAGCGCAGGCATCAAACTGTAGCAGCTCTTCTAATTCGCCTCATGTCCAACACCTCGCCCCTAAATGCACCACTCGTTTGTCAAACCTTACGTCAATTAAAAGCAGCCATTGTTTCTTTGTGCTCCAGCTGAAACCACTGGCGTCGGTCTTTCCGGGCCCTGATGAAGATGGAGCGCGGCCATTTAAGAGTGATTAGCTGAAGCCTGAACAGACAAACACGTGAGCTGCTAAAAAAATCAATGTATGTGCATGAGCTTGTAAAGGAAAGACTCACTAAAAAAGCTCAGGAACACAGTGAAAAGGTAGTATACTTGACATAAACAATGGATTTCTAGCGACATGCATAATCAATGGTGGGATGGGGACCGAAAAACTGGGTCATAGGAAGGTTTGTGACCAAACACTGTATAATCTTACTAGTCTATTTTTTAGAAACCAATTGCTTATAAAATTCCAGATTTACAAGGTTTACTGTGTGCCCCATGGTTGGTTTTATAGCCTCCCTACAGGGATAAATAAATACATTTTAGCGCCTGACAGCACATTATGTAAAAAAGCAAAAAACCTGAGCTTGACTAGATTTATTTTATTTTTTTAAATCAGGGTAACAATTTTACAGTGTAGCTTGCCATGTACAGACAGTTGTAGGCTGCTCACATCGTTCTGTCTCTTCATGCCAATCACAGAAAGACTCAGTGTTGTGATCAGGTTTGTGAAGCTAAAGCAGTTAAAACATTTGTAAAGCAAGTCAATGTGCTGATGTCCCAATGGTTATAAGGATCCAGACTAATTAACAAAAACGTGATTTTTGCTCACAGAGTTAATTATTCAATTTATTGTGAACGCATTGATACTTTACTGCATTTCTTAAGATGTGCCTTAAACATCAGTACTGTACTTTTGCTGATCCTTGGCATTGCCTTCACTTACTACACCCCAGTTTATCTACAGCCTTGACAGTTTCCATATTGGTGCAGGAGAGCCACTAAGTCCACAGAGACAGAAGGTCAATGGCAATCATCATAACTCGCTCGCGTGGAGCACGGGCCTTAATAAACCAAGCTTTGATAGAGCAAGTAAAAATGTGCCATATCATTACTGCAGCATTAATGCATAGTACTAAATTATGTATATGTACAAGGCAGCCCCAGTGATGGATATTATGCAGTTTGTTTAATAACGCTGCCATTTTGCTGATCAATATTACGCTGTTAAAGCAATCGATAGTTGTCATCTACGCTAGGCCCTTAACCCGAAAAGAGTCAGACGTGACATTTAATCAGGATCACGTATACATAGCCAGCATTAATATTTGTGTACATGAGCAAGCCCAGCATTTTATATTAAGTGATCAAAAACACTAGGATTTTACCCAATTTAAAGATGCCTTAATGTGCTTTTTTGCCCCAAGCTTTTTGCATTAAACGTATAATTTGTAAAATCATGTTTTAGGGGAGCTAATGCTATCGCTCTACTGAAAAAGCTCAGATCAGGTGCATGTCTCTGTAAGGCCCTCTTATCCCCTGCTGGCCACGTCCACTTCACTACTACAACCAATGCTGGTGGATGCGAGGCAGTTTGTTGTGACTGCCAGGTTCTGGTTTTAAATCCCACATTGATTATCCACTGACACATATCACCATCTCACAAAGTGGAGCATTTTCTTGTTCCTGTGTGTTAAAAGCAGTCCTCATAGATTTTGTTTCCTGCCAAGAAAAGCAATATTGGCAACAAAACCCTGGAATGAAGAGGCTTTTAAACACCATGGCTGTAAACCAAATTTGAATGTCCTTAAGAAACCTCCTTCAGTAGTAGTGTGACAGACGCTCAAGTAAAGAATGTGTTTGATGGTATCAGACATAGAGATCATGGTAACTGTTGTGTATCCGGTTTTATTAACAATTTTGATAGAGTAGAGCATCAAGAAGTTAAATGTTAAGAGGCAGGGAGGACTGAAGCCAATCCTGCAACTATGGGCCTAAGGTGGACTGCAACCTACAAAACAGCCACTGTCAGACAACCATTGACTCAAATTAATTGACAATAGGCAATTTCCCCAAAATCTCCCTGAAAGCCAGAGATATCCCAGAGTAACACGGGGAGGACATGCAGACGCGACTCAGTAGATTGTAGTCAGCCACATGGAAGACAGAACCCTCAACCTCCAGAACTCAACTCATGTGTTATATTATGTTAGCTGGTAAAATGGCATTGACCCATCTGAGTAGTTCATTTGAATCTTTGAGGTCAGTTAGGTTACAGCCATAGTCAGCCACGTCTTTGAATTTTAGGGGGTGCAAGGAAGTTAGCTCAGAGTCTGCATGTCCTCCTCGTGTTACTGTGGGTTCTTTCCGGGTACTCTGGCTTAACCAATTCCTCCTATAGTGAATGAATTTGAGAGTGAACGTTGTCCGTCTACATTTGAAAAGTCAGTTCCTTTAAGTTCATATGGTCAGGTGAGGACATAACTGAATACTAGTCCTAGTAAATAAAGAATGTGTTCCTCTGTAAAAAGACTGCCGACAATAGTTAGGCCTTTCATTCATGGCCACACACAGCGCACCCCTTATCAAAGGTGATAGACACTCTCTCACGCCTAACCCGCTGAGAACCAAGGGGTATAATTATATCACTTTACAATCCAAAAGAGGGCTGTCCACCAATCTCCCCAAATGCACAAGTCCCCTGACACAGACACACACACACTGAGAGACACACACTCACAAAGGAATGATCGTTTACAGCGAAATTATGGACAAATTGAACCTTGAACGGAGAAGTTCAAAGACAGAGCCGGAGTTGAATGCAGAGGCGGGCTCGAACACTCAAGGCTTATGGTTTTGTAGACAGACCCTCCCAGACAAAACTATATCTCCCATGGATCTCTGTTACAAATAAAGTCGGGAACACAGCATCAAAGAGAATTGCCTTCATTGTGGCAGGTTTCTGTAAAGCAGGGAAGAAGATGAATGTATATTTTTTGCATAATGTTCCTGTGCAATGTTCAGTGACTTGCACAATAAAAACATGAGAGATAATTGTGGTGAATCTGGCAATAACAAAATGGAGATTGATCATTTTTTTTACCGTACTTTTTACCGGACACATACATTGCCATACATTTTCTAGTGTGTCGTATGTGTAGCCTTAGTGGAAGCATTCATTCTGACTGTAGAATGTGACTGTCCACCTTTCCATGGAACTGTGAACATGCCAATTACTACTGCTATTCAGGGTGAAAGAACAGGCCTATAGAAGCAGCGAAATAAATGTGGATGCCTTCCCAGTCAAAAAGATGCCACCTTGTCAAACGCAGCCGAGTTTGTAGTGAAGCCAGAGATGTGACAAAACAATGAACGCAGAGTGAGAGCAGAGGAAGAGGTGGTGGGAGCAGAAACTGAAAGGCACTGACAGGAATAGGAAAAACAAGGGACAATTATGTTAAAATCCAGTGGTTTCAATTCCAAAAAAACTGTTGTAAATATTCATCGAGGTAAAAAATATTAATTGAGATAAAAAATTAAATAAAAATAAAAACCCTTGGGCCAAAAAAATCCAAGATGGCTGCACACTGTTAATTTTTTTTTTTAAACTTTCAACTTTGACACCAGTATTTATTAAATTAAATTTCTGAATCTTATAAAATATTTAGGGATGCACCAATATGAAATTTCTTGGCCGATACCAATATTTATTTAATATTTTTTACTCCATTTTGTCCCTAAAGTTTAGACTTGTTGAATTGGCTTTCTTTCTCTGGCTGTTTCTAAACCTAAATAATAGAATGTATCATCAGGTTACCATGAGCCATCTGTACAGGCCGATACCCATAGCAGTCAGAATTGTAAATATTGGCCGATACCAATGTTGGGTCGATAGTTCTGTGCATCCCTAAACATATCTGGCCTAAAGTGCTAGTAATCAATCATTTCCCCTATAAACACTGTGTGTGAATCTCTGTAAAAGCCTACATTTTATGTTTACTGCGCTATTTACTAAAGTCCCTGAAACGCTAATGAATTCCACTTAATATCAATGCCTTTTTCTCGTTCATTAAAGAGACCACTAAAAGGAGCAGTCACAATAAAAGTTTATAGTTGATAATTTGGTTGGTATCTCTTTTATGTCAGCCTTATGTTCAGACAACTTGGCTCTTTCTAAACAATGGCGCACAGTTATGTTTTAATAGTAGTAACTAGTTATGGTTATTTTCGGTATTTGGCTAAAATGTTACAACTAGGAGCAAACACTGAGCTGCATGCTGGTTCATACTGCCATTATATCCTTGGGCAAGACTCCTTTCTATGAATCTAATAGTGTAGTGTGCTGGTTGGTTAGAGAGGCTTTACATAGGCGTGGTATAAGCTGCCACTTCTGTGTTCAGTCTGTCCCAGGGCAGCCGTGGCTACAGAGGTACGTTGCCACCACCAGAGTGTGACTGCAAGTGCTAAGAAAGGTTTTAAATAAATTCAACACGGAAATGTATAGTTATCTGTGTCTCTACATCATCCCTGCGACTAACTAGGCATTTGTCCAGGATGTACCCCACCTAAAGCCCATAGTTGCAGGAACAATCTTCGTTCATGTTGAAGAAGATGAACTTATGTTATAATATGTCTTTATGTATCAAACTGGCAAGAGACTACAAACTTTAGCTTTTTATTCCATTATCCAAAAATCCCCCTGCTGCATGTGCTAACCGCTAAATCATCGCTGAGATCACATCAAATTCAACACTTGCTCAAATATAATAATGTCACTAAGACTAAATAGAGTTAAAACTGTAAGTGTTTTTTGAAAATGTGACAATTATCTGGTGTCTGCCTGGTGCCTGCCTGGTGCCTGCCTGGTGCCTGCCTGGAGCCTGCCTGGTGTCTGTCGCCTGCCTGGTGCCTGCCTGGTGCCTGCCTAGTGCCTGCGTGGTGCCTGCCTAGTGCCTGCCTGGTGTCTGCCAGGTGCCTGCCTGGTGTCTGCCAGGTGCCTGCCTGGTGCCTGCCTGGTGCCTGCCTAGTGCCTGCCTGGTGCCTGCCTAGTGCCTGCCTGGTGCCTGCCTGGTGCCTGCCTGGTGCCTGCGTGTGCTCTATTAAAAGGTAGCCACAAAGAGGGCAAATAAAGAGACAGCAGATGGAGGGAGGAGCTGGAGAAGGACGTTCATTAAAGAATAAGAAAGATGAAGCGAGTCAAGGCAAAGGTGAGGTTAAGGGCAGTTTGAGAGACTGTGGAGAGATGGAGGCTCGAGGCAGAGAGAGAGAAGATGGATGAGAATGAAAAGTGTGAATGACAAAGACAAGATGAGCACTGGCCGGAGTGTGCTGGACAATATACTGTTTAATATAGTTGTTTTCTCATATACATTCCCCATAATGAAAGCATTGAGTACATCATTTATTCACTCCACAGTCACACACTGGTGGTAAGCAATATTTGTAGCCACAGCTGCTGTGGGTGGACAGAGACACAGCAGACATATTGCAACTACGGCTTCTCCAAATGCCACAAAACACACTACACTGTTCACAGTGGGTTAAGTTTCTTGCCCAAGAGCACAACAGCAGACAGAACCCGGGCTAGAATTAAACAATCCACAATACCTTCTAAGCCAGTGCACCTGCATTAAAAACACATTGAAAACAACGCTCAAAAAGTTACTTGAGTAAATCTAACTGATGTCTTTACTACCCACCACTGCTAATCACAGGGTCACCACAGCATATTTCTCTCTCTTTGAACCAGCCGACCCTGATGTGAAGCTACCTCAGGCTTATTACACTTTTACCCACACGTACACACAAACACACACACAGGCCTCCTTCGTCCAATATCAAAGTCCCCTCGTCTCCTCTATCCTCTCATCCTTCACTCCTCCTCCCTTAGGCACTTCCTCTTCATGTGTCCTGAGCTGACTCAGTGCATCCTTCTCTTTCACCTCTGTCCATTTCTCTATTGCTCTTCTGCCTCCTATTCTCTCTATTCAGCATGGTCACTAGGCCTGGCTGAAAATCTCTTAATACATCAATTAATTATGTTATTTTTCAAAATGTATATGATCACACCATTCAAAAAAGCTATAAAATAATGCATGCTTTTGAGCCATTTAGGAGCAGCAAATTCTGTAAGTTAATATACAGAGACCACCTTAACTGACAACACTTCTGTGAGAAACACTGATATTTTATTTTTAATACTTTCTTGTATGGTATGTATTAGGTAACTCATTGAAACTGCATGTATATGTCGATATCACAGAAGCTCTTCTTCCCCCTGGCATCATGAAGCACTCATCTCCACTCACCGTGTCCCGATCATGAGCCTCACATTACATGCAGGAGATGATGAGATGCTGTTTCAAATTCAAACCTGCGGTACACTCTCTAGGTTGCAAGCTAATGATTCCGCTAGGGGAAAAATGGAATCTACTTTTTGTACAAGGAGAGGAGAAAGAATGAGAGCTACTGTACCAAAGATGAAAATATTCAACTAGCAGCGGTTTGGTAAAGTGGTAGCAAGCAGATGAAATATTTCAGATTAAAATGATAATAAAGTGGTTTGGAGAGGAGCATGGGACGTTTACAAGATGCAAGGCCTACGAAACAAAAACAAACGTGCACATAACATCTGAGATTGGCAAAGCAGTCAAGCAGAACAAAAATACTATGCACTTGCTGGCCATTTTATTAGGTGTACAGAATAGCAGAGCTTAATGTGATGAACGGGGGTAATACTGGTGTTGTATTATCTCAAAGCCCTCTCTGATCTCTGGCATCAACAAATCATTTTTGCACACAGAACTGCCGCTGACCGGATATTCTAACTAATTTCCTGTAAAGCCTAGACACAGTTGCAAAAATTCTAGTTCATATCTTAACTTAATTTCATTCTGATGCTTGGTCATATGTACTTAATGTATATAATAAAACAAATCCACAAATGCATGTTTGACATCGTCGTTTACACTTAAATAGAGTACCTGCCTGCATAATAACACGAACATAACTCTAAATTTAGATCTATGAGCAGCCAAACTCTATCATAAAGTCTAGTCCAGTTAGGGGAGGCATTTATTCTTGAGCTGTGGCTGCCTCGAATGAAAGCTGTGCAAATAAAGAGTGTTGCTTATGACAGCTGGATCTTCATCATTGGCCCGTTTTATGCACAATCCCGGCCAGAAACGAGTAATTACTCTGCGCTCCTGCCAATTCCAACAACCCCAATTCCCCAAAACGTCATATATCCTCAGACATACAAGCGGCTTTCTGCAATTCAGGAATGAACACAGCCTTTCTTGGCAAAAAAAAGATCTTTCTACCAAACTAGTGGTCATTGATATTAATAAAAAAATCATTCACGTTATTCCCATTAGAGTCAGGGGGTGTACATCCTAGACAGTTAGTCACAGAGACATACGCAGACACCCATTCCATCTCACATTCATTCACAGATAGCACCACCAAGAGTCACCGTTTGTATTCGACTAACATGCTAGTAACCCGCGGCAACATGGGGAGGACATGCAGACTCTATTAGACTTCCTGACAAGAGAACTACTGATATTAAATTAACTAGCAATTGAAAGAAAAGTCCTTGTATGTTCTGAGCGAGCAGGTACAGTCTGTTTCAGTGAGTAATGAAAGCACACAAATAATACATGGCAAAAAAAATGTAGTTCGGAGAAAAAAACATTAGGACAATGTTTCTCAAAGTTGTCACATCAAGTACCACCTTAGCAAAAATTGGTAGAATTGGAAATTCTACAAGATTCATATATTGGACTAAACCAGATCTAAACCGAGGGACAAAATAAGGGTTAATGCAAAAATACCTACGATGAAATAAGGAGAACACAGGGACTAAACCCGGACTAAACCCGAACTAAACAACAATGTCTACGACCAGGAGGAAAAACCAGGGAAAACATCAAAACAATGGCTGAACCAGCTCCAATCCAGGACTAACCCAAGACAAAATATGGTCTATATCAGATCTAACAAAAATACAATTAATCTTGAAAAACACCAGTGGGATTCCATGTACCACCAGTTGGACCCACACCAGAATTTGAGAACCACTCAAAATCAAAAGTCAAGCTCTAGTTTCCCCAGCACAATTTGTCTTATGTGCTCATAACTACAGCTGTCTGATGTCCTTGGTGAGTTGTATCTTGAATGAAAATGACTTCAATATTGCCCAGGTGTCCATTTATCTTATTCTTCTATATTTTTATTTGGAGGTATATCACACATGACACATCGCTCAATAGCAGTAATATAAAAGGCAGTCGACTAGCTTTACCTGTAAGCTCAAAGTGAAACGCACCGAGACCGTACCAAATGTAATATTTATACCATAATCTCCCATCTTCTCCTTACATTATCTCTTTGAAAGCATTGAGGTATGACAACTCATTTTGGCCGCTGATAGGCTCTGATAAATGTAACAAAGGGCACAAAGTGAAGGGAGTTTCTACATGAGAAATATTCAGCTCTGAAAAGGCACCAGGTTACGTAACAAGACATAAGTGTCTGTCAGCGCCCACAAAAGGCATTCATTTCAATTTTATAAAAAGCGATAATTTGTATCCATTGTTGAAAAAGGGATTGCTTGATGCGCCTGTATCTAGCCCAGGGGTGGGCAAACTGAATCCCGGGGGCCACATGCAGCCCTTGGAGCTTCTTAATCCGGCCTTTCGAGCTTAATTTAATTCGTCTTTTTTCTCAACACCCTATTGAGTCGTGAGTATTCCAACAGAGGGTGCTGGATAAACACCATGAGTCTTTCTGAACCCTGTATATTGTTTACTATGCACAGAGATCGGCAACAATGATGAAAAGGCTGTATGTCTCATTTGTCCGTAACGGCTGCAGTTTTATAGAATACAATCTTTGCTGGCCCACTTGGCAAATTTTGAAACCCCACGTTGCCCTTGAGTCAAAAAGTTTGCCCACATCTTGACTCAGGTAAGCGTTACCCACAACTTCAAGTACTGAGGCTTAGGCATTTCAAAAGGTCACTAAAATCCAGAAAGTCAGTGCAATAACACACTGAACTGGTCACTTTATTAAGTAGAGCTCAATAAAGTTTGCACACATGTTTATAAAGAGTAGTCCTTATTATCATACATCTTGGTTTGTGTATGCATTAGGCAGTGTGTTCTTCATGTCTAAGACAGTGGAGGCTGATGGGAGAAGCTTATTTATTTTTTGCACATGGTCTGAGACCGGTAAGTGTATTTGATAAGCTGCTGATCTATTAGGATTCTCGCACATAAGCATATCAACGGTTTACAAAGACAGAGAAAATATCCAGTGATCAGCAGTTCTGTGGGAAAAATGCCTTGTTGACTCCAGGGGTCAGAGGAGACTGGCAAGACTGGTTTGAGATGATATAAAAGCTAAATAACTTCTTAGTGTGCCATTTAATTAGTTACAAAGTCTACCTAATATTCTAATATACAGACAATTATTGATATGCCAGCTTTAATACACAGTTACATACAAATGCAATACATACAAGTCATTTACTTAAAAAAAAGACTTTGAGAAGTAATAATTACTGTAGTGGGAGAACAGAGCTGTCTAGAAATGGAGTTTGGTATTCACATCTCTGGAGTAGGCTCTAGTTGATCAAAGTGCCCCTTTATGTAGCAATCAAAAAGACAGACGCGATGGGAGACAAATCTAGAAAGACGTGAGTATACAGCTAATGCAGTTGTCAATCAAAGTGCTGCTGTCACCATAGAAACAGGTACAACCATTTGGCATTTTAAAGATGTTGATGTCACACGATGCCCAGTATTAGTTTGGTTCATTTGTTTTTGCTTGTAAGCTCATTATTTGTCAATTGTCATTTTAAAAGTCAGTTTGTAGTTTACACACACACACACATTGGAGTGTATTGCCAAAGTGATTATACAACTTCAGATGAGATGTTTTATTACAATTGTTTAGTCTTGGCTCAGTTTTTTTGTTTGATATTACCAGCCATCTCATATATTGTATATTGCATATTTTTTCTACAAGCCTTACAAAAGTAATAATAACACAAAATCTTTCAGGTTACCCCTGGGTTAGCCTTGCGAAGCATTTAATGTATTTTGACTTGGATTTACTATGTCAAAAAGGGTAACAAATGATCACCAGTCATATCCTTGTTGCATTGTTAGTGCATGTTTTTTCCAAATATTGTACAGCCCTAGTGCAGATGAGTTTAAGTCACTATTATGTGGGTTTGTATGTGTGTGTATGTTTGTGTGTTTGTGTTTGTGTGTGTTTGTTGTATGTGTGTGTTTGTGCGTGTGTATGTTTGTATGTGTGTATGTTTGTGTGTGTGTTTGTCTGTGTGTTTATGTGTGTGTGTGTGTTGCTTCATGGTTGCCCCACTCAGACTTGCAGCAGGTCATCAGTTGAAGCTAAAGCTATTTTTATCTTTTATTGTCCTTGGCTTCATTCTCACCCCTCTCTCATTCCCAACACTCATGACCTCATCAGTTTCTCTTTTCAACAATCACACCTGATCATCTCGGTATCTGTGCCACTTTATGCTGTGTTATATTGGGATCAGATTTATATAGGGCTTTTCAAGGCAGACTTACAGACGCCACAATCACAATAACACATTCGTACATAGGCAAGGTTGTTGAAGTGTCTTGCCTAAGGATACAACGATGTATGACCCGGGCAGCGATCAAACTACCAACCAGGATTTTCCACCCAAAGTCACCTAACTAATCAACCTCATCCTCTATGGTGGTAACAACATTTTAATGAAACTGGGTGGACCAACTAAAACCAATGCTGTTGCTACTTAACCTCATCTCTAACTTGATTTTCTAGCCAAAATGTTTGTGACCTGTCCAAAGAATTCTGTAGTCTCTGTTAAAAGCAGATATAAAATCCCACAATGCACCTGTAGGCAGATTTAAGTTTTCAGAGACAATCCAACCCAATGAGAAGTCTATGACATGGCATAAACCACACACAAGGTTGAAGGCCCAACAATCTTGCATTGACCCAGCAGCTCCAAAAACAATTCAAAATCTACTTACTCAGTGATCTCTTCAGTCACAGTGTGTTCCACCTGAAGTCTAGAGTTGACCTCGATGAAGTAGTGATTGTCGTGTTTGTCCACCAAAAACTCCACGGTCCCAGCATTTTCATAACCCACCTGTACAGAGAGACAAACAACAGTATTTAATGTACAACTCTACACACGGGCGCTAACATTATCAAACCTTTATAACTGCGCTTAATGCAAATATAATTACAGAGAGGAATAGCAGTCAGCTCTAAAGGCAGCATTTTTAGCATAAAATAATGAAGTCATTCATCAAGGAGGCTTCATTATTATAAAGGCTTCCTTCATCAGTATCTTTCTATCAAATCAGGCCAAGACACCGTACAATTCATGTAAGCATAATAACCAGGTGCCTGGATGTGTCCATCAACAATGGGCTTTAGGTGGGATACTTCTTGGACAAAGGACAGTTAGTCACAGGTTTGACCTAGAGCTAAAACAGACAGAAAACTATTCATGCATGAGGGCAGATTCACATCCACCAGAGATAGAAGTGCTAACCACTCACTCACCCCCAGTCATCAACATCACATGAGCCATATATTCATTATGGATTAGAGATTATAAACTAGAATAATTCCTCTTATTTACAAACCACTGAACACAACGTGTAGAATATTTCTGGGAAAAACAGACAGTTGAGGTTTACCAAAACACAAATTAATTTTGTGGAGATGTGAGGAGAAACAGAATTGCTTCAACTCAACCCAATGCTTTGGAGTGGGAGCTGTAATTACACACAGTTCTTCATCCTCCCAACACTGAATCTGTCATTTTCAACATTAATCTCAAAAGCAAACAATTTGTATTTTATTCTGAATGTAATTGTTATTAGTTGCCTTTTCAGACATGTATCGCTACAGTTAAGTGTCTAATTCTACATGTCTATACAGTGCAGTCTTCACAGGTTTTGCCTTTATTAAAATTTAAAAGCCTCAAATTAGCCTGGTTGTGAGTGCCTAGAGCCTACCCTAGCACCTTTAGGCCTTAGGCGGGAGTACAGGGCTGACACAAAAACACAGACAGCCATTGACTCACATTAATTCAATAGAAGAAAATTAAAATTCACAACTTCTCGCATGCATGTTTTTGGACAGTTGGAAGAAGCCAGAGAGAACCCACAGTAAAATGGGGAGAATATACAGGCTCTATTCATTCTAATTTTGCCCAAAGGGAACTGTAGGCCGATTTTGATTACCATCTAAATGCCATGATAATAATAATAAGTGTATTCATTTTAGTTTATAATTTTTTATCATCAACAAATTCTGCCTTTGATTGTAGATTTGATTGGCGTCCCAAATATTTGCACCACTTTACCCAATCAGGCCAGTTTACTCGATGCTTCTCGGATCATCACGACGCTGATTATTATTTTAATCAAGGCTCTGCCACATTACAAACTGCATTTTAACTGCACAAAATACTGGAAGAAACCATAAAACAAAATTAGAGAGCTGCTGACAATCAACTGGCCACAAAAATACAGTTTTCAATTAGGCACAGATGCATAAAAATGTAGTATGTTGTGTTCTTGCTCTAACACACTCAATGGTAAAAACAGCCAGGTGCACTGCTTTATTTGAACAGTTGGCAAACACAACAAGATGAACACCATTTGAGTTGATAATTCAGCTGTTTGAGGCAAATTGAGGCAACACAATCTAACTTTTGTCCTCTCTGGTTGAGAAGACCTAATAGACCTAACAAACCTAAACAGAAACAGAAAAGGCAGTGTATGACAGAGTTCGTTTGAGTTCACACAAAAAAAAAAAAACTGATTGCATTTTGCTTAATTTTTCACTTTGTACAAAATGATGTAGCCATATTGTCCATAAAATACATCAAATTGTATTATGTAGGCATCCCAATTGCAGTTTTATTTGTTATACAAGGACGAGAACAACAATCATTGCCCATTAGCTGATCCCTAGGGCCAGCTAATCTTCCTGGGGTCTATTTGGGGGGTTGGAGGGTGGGCAGTTTATCTAAAAGTTGACATAAGAATAAAATAATTTTTAAAAAAGGTATCTTGCGCATTTATTTGAACAGCCTAAAAAGTCTGGTCTTCTGCAGGTGGGTGTCTTGAAAAGCACTGTATACATCATGTCATAAATATTAGCAGATGTTCAACTAAACTCAGGCAAAACCTCAAATGGTTCCTCAAATGGTTCCCTTGCTTTAAGTCTGATAGATGACAAAGTCCTCAGATGCCCTTTATATATATATATATATATATATATATATATATATATAGACAACTGCTGTAGTCGTAAGTGCAAAGACAACTTTTTTTTTTGTCGGCTCGGCGGCTCTCGTCTATGGAGAGAAATTAGTCCCATTTATGGCATCTGGTGCTCCCTGCAGTTTCATACCACCGAGACTCATTAAAAGGGATCTTACACACTTCAATACACAACCGACAATAACTTCAAAAACAACTATATTATATTAGGCCGGGCTAATGGAAACACACACAACTGATGAAAGCATTGAGAAAATTAAATAGTATGAGGCATAAAAAAGTATGCTATTTATTTAGTTGATTTTATTGGTTTACTAATTGCAGAGTGATCATTCAAAAAAACATATAAATCCAGGCTTTTGTCTCTTCATGCTGATCCCAGACAGACTTAGTGATGTTGAGATCAGGTTTGTGGCGCTGAACCAGGTTAGTTACAAGATAGTTACTAAAAGCTAAGACAATGGACTTATGTCAGCCACATCACACACAAAACTCTGCAGGGTACAATATATATTATATATCTATATAATACAAAAAAAACTACATGATTTTTAAGTTGAGACTGAGCCTGGAGAAAAATGTAAACTATGATCAATCTAAAAACAATGACCCACATCAATCGCGCTGCACCGTAGGCCTGTATGCATGAACGCATGACGGCACACATTATTCACACATTACATACATGTACATACAAGCTATGTACGCCGTGAGCATGGCTTGAAATAAATTGGTCATTTTTATCTCAAGTCAACCTGCTCTTAACCTTCTCCGAGTGTGGCCAAATTTATCATTGCACGTCTTGGTTTTATGGTACGTTTGTGTGGGTGTGTGCCTGCCTATAGTGATGATGAATGCATGTAGCTGGAAGTGAAGGGCTCATTAATAAAAAGAAAAGCAGTGAGTGGCAGTAGTAGACTGACTGTGGCTCTTCACAAGGACGCAATGTGCAGGTTTGAAGACAGGCTGTTAGATAAACAGCTTTCAAAGTATGCAATTTAATATGTTTATTGTCATCAGTTTACAAAATCCCAAAGTGTTCAGAAGAAACATCTCAATCCAGCCATGTGCCTTCAAAAGCTCACTTATACAGGACAATGGGACATTTTTGAAGCACATGTTGGTTCTTCCCACCATTTTGTCAGTGTCTCTTAATGCTAATCCCAGACAGACTCATATGTGGAGATTTGTAGAGCTAAACCAGTTTTTCTTTTTATCCCCATTTTGAAAACACTTCAACAACGAAGTACTATAATAATAAGATATAACAAGAAAGCCTGTAGAAAGTCATCAAATCAGCAAAAAATAACAACATTGGCTGCATTGGTCTCTGGAAGAAACCACCGATACTGTGTCTCAACAGGGTCAGAAAAATCATCAAAGACAACACCCACCCAGGACATGAACTGCCCTCATGAAAAAAGATACAGGAGCCTAAAAAGCAGGACTAAAAGACTTTTAAAAAGCTTTTATCCCTGGGCCATGAGTACCATACGGACTGACTAATGACTACTTCACACTGATCAGATTTTTTACCGATTTTAAGACATTTTTAATTTTGTTGCAATAAAAAAAAGCTTCTTATTCTTATATACCATTCCATATTGAGCACAGTACCTTTTTGCTTCCACATTGACTGGACAGTATTCTATGAGCTGTGACAGAAGAGCCAGTGGGTTGTACCATCACCAAGGAAAGGTCTCTGTGTCACTACAGCTCTGAAATCTTTTTAACATACTTATCTGTGGAGCCACTTAGCCCCCCGCTGCTAACTCAACTGTGCTTAAATGATCCAGGCACTGATGAATGTGCACCAGACCAGCCCTTTGAATTGAAGTTGACATAGATGGATAGTTGCTTAGTCCAGAGTAGAGGGAGCGCCTACATGTGGATCAAAATGCTAATCGTGGCTAGCAGGAAAAATGGATAATGCTATGAAGAAAGAGATATTATTTCACAGTATTTTAAAATGATGGCCAGATTCAAATTCAATGGACAATGTTTGGCAGTTATTCTCTTTTCTATTCCCTCAAAGTATCTTGCAGTGTCTAGACAATTTTCCTCCAAAAAGGTATTCACAGCGGTTGAGGGTGTCGGTACAAAAAAATAATTCATCACTGAGATGGAGGGCAGCAGATAAGGTTTTTCCTTGGGAAGAATCGATGTGCCCTGATCCCCCCCTGTGAAGTCTGGTGTCTCCTTTAGCCACAGTGGGGATAAGTGTGTAGTCGGCTTCAAGAGAAACACTTTTGGCAACAATACAGCCCTGTCTAGACGGCGGAGTAATCTAGACAAAAAGAGAATAGAACGTAATACTGAAAATGATGTATATATACAGTTTAACATATGGATCAGGGTTTGACATAATTTGTGGCAATTTTTGCATTTTTTTTTAACCAGACCATATTTTTTTGCCTAAAGTTGGCTAAAGTTAATGAACCATGATGACCTGCAACAACATTGTGATTTTTAGTTAATGTCTAAAATAAATGTATTTTGCACCAATTGTTTAAAAAGTACATTTGAGACTACTTTAACAATTATTTTAACAATCTATTCTTTTTGTTTAATTGTCACTCATTGGGTAGTGACTGAGCCGTAGTGACAGAAGGCCAGCTCACATTAGGAGTGTTGCTGACCACGGCTTTCTTCACGTCCAGATGCGAGCCATAATTACCTCCAGAAGGATAATAATGTGGATAATAATAAAAGGCAGGTGAGTCCAAGATGCCTTCAGTAGATTTACGCCTGGAGCAGAGCCAGGGGTGAGACAGACCCAGTTGTTTTTGTTGTTGAAAAGGACTGAGCGGCAACAGATAACGATTGGTCCCTGGAGACTGGATGGTATTTAAGCTAAAGGGTTTAGAAGTCAAGCTATTGCTATAGCTGTCTGAGAAACAGATCAAGATATAAAGCTGGAAAATGATGTTGAGGTCTTCACTAGATCCCCAATAAGATTATTTTTACTCAAGACATTATATATACTTTGCCTTTTTAGGACTAATGATTTTTGCATTAGCATTTCACATTATAAACCCATATTAAGAGTCTTCTTTTTCAGCAGCTGACAGATTCGACTTTCTGCCAGATCCTTTCCAAAGCTCTCTTTTAACCATGGCCACTTGAAACAATGGAAAGTAGAAACTGTTTTAAGCTTATGAGAAGGTCAGAGCCTCAGCATTCAAGATTCCTCTTTTTGATATTGATATTAACATGGTAGAAAAGTGAAATTAGTTTAGCAGTTGCTATTGCTAAAGTTGTTTATATGAAAATCAATGACGATACTAAGAAGTCTATGATATAATGTCACAGTCTTCACAAGTGTGGTCTAACAGTCACTTGGACGACATAATGTTCACACTTCATGGATTTCGTTCAATATGTAAAGGCTTAAACTATTATCAGAGATTTCTACCACGTTATAATGATCCCTAGTCAAAAATATACCTGGAGTCGCATTTTGTATGGAGTTTCACCTGTATGGTGAGACACTGACTTACTCAGGAGCTAAAAACAATAGGTAGGTGGCAAAAGCACTTCAACTACTATTGTTTGCATTGGCTGTAGTAGTGGAGTTGGTGTGGCCAGCAGGGGGAAAGAGAACCTTAAAGCAATAAGGACCTCCCTGAGCTTTTTTTTTAACATTATTTGGGTTGGAAAAAGACATAATATAATCTCTTTAACTTGTGTTTTAGAGGGCGCATGCTGGGATTTCTGTTGTAGGCATCGGTTGTATGGAGCTGTATTGCCGATGTGATCTCCTTTGGCTTTAGAAGTCACAGCACATTTGATTCAGCGTTTTGAGATGGGCCTTGACATGTCTACGCTGTCAACTGAAAGAAGTGCAAAAACAGAATTGCAAATCACGATGTTGGGGTGAAAGCCTGTTCCATCACTGCGGGGCGCCTCTGTTTTGGACAAGTTTATCTTGTATTTGAACATGTTAAAGCAGTTTCGGGCAGACGTTTTTAGACTTGTGAAAACCATAACAGTCTTTCTTGTCTTGTTCGGTTGCCTCGAATGCACATCAGCTTGTATCCTGCCTGATCCAGATGGACAATTTAACAAATTGCTATTGCCCAGGCATAAAGACGGCGTGCTCCACTGCATTGCCTTTAGCCCGAGAAGATGGGTCTGCCTTTTTCCGCATATAGTCTTTGGTTTCTAGATCACATTATAAATACATCCTTCTGGTTACATTGAGGTCATTTCAATGCCAATGAAATAGACCGTAAAAATGGGCTGCACAATATTAGAAAAACCTCTACGCTCAATAAGGCTTTATGAAGAAATACAAAGCTAGAACTAAATCAAAATAATAAAGATTAAACCAGGACTGAACCAGGGCAAAAACTGTGAAATTCATTTTTTGCCAGATTGAAAAACCGTTCACATATGATCATTGGTTTCACAATGCAATATAGTGAATGTTGTTTTTGATGCCTATGTGGTATAAATTAGAACTGCACAATATAAAGAAAATATACAGAATTTGTGAATATTGCAATACAATTATAATGGGGATGTTCCAATCCATTTTAGAATTCAATTGAAAGTGGCTCCCTCTCCACATAAGAGCTTTTTACCTTTGTCTGTCTGTGTTATAATTCATTTTATTTGCACAGCACTTTGGTCAACTGTGGATGTTTTTAAATGTGCTCTATAAATACATTTGATTGACTGATATATGTTTTTAAAAGTCAATTTAAATGTATAAAGAGATATAAACTACAGTGGTCAAAATTGGAGCTAAACCTAAAAAAGACTAGGGCTAAACAGGTCTAAATAGTAAAAAACATTATTGAGATACATTTAGTTTGTAGTGCTAAAAAATGTGTGGCATTCAGCCGGCCTGCATTTCCCATAGTCTTTGGTTTCTGGATCACTCCGGTCATATGTAGGTCATTTTATATTTTATACCAATGCAATAACTATGAGAAAGACAGTGAATCCTTCCAAATTTAAAACTTGAACAAAAGCGAATGATGTGTCAAGGACCGTCCCAGGGCAGGGAGAGTAATGGGGTTCCTAAGCTGCGTGTGTGATGTGTAGTGCAGGGAACACACAAATCAATCGCACAATCGATGGAAGTGACGTGTTAAATGGCCACGTCTGCTCACATTACATCGTGCAAATGTAGTGTGTGTGTGTGTGTGTGTGTGTGTGTGTGTGTGAGATAGTGGAGAGCAGGGTGACTTTCAGGACTAGCCAATGGTCAAGTTTAATATAATATCATTTAAATAATAGCTTCATTTATTTTATAGGCGTACAATCAATACTAGTACCATTATGAACCAGCTTCATACATATTAACTATGTGTTGGAAATCCAATCAAATTTACTTTTCATTTCCTGAATTTGGACTTCTTTAGCCACGGTTTACTCCTGGTTTATACCTGGCTTAGCTAAACCACTATATTCAAACACATCGATTTATATTGTAACTGAATTGTTCTATTGACGATACATTCATTATCTAAATGACGGCCTTGACTTAATTCTTCTGGGCACATAATCAATGCTGGTTTATTTAATTCTGCTTCAGACCTGGCTTAGCTGATGTTGATACGGAATTTGGCTGGTTTATTTAGTTGCCATCTTTCATAAATAAATAGTCACCGTGTACATGAACTCTCGATCAGCTTTTCAAATGACTCTCCTGCCTTCATTTTTCAGACACGCAACCATTGCTCGTGCCACCAACCTTCTTTGTTCATATTAACACCACGTTGTTGGGATTGATGGGGAACATCTGCCTTGGTGAAAAGCAAATTACACAAAAATTAAATTCATGATGCAGTTCGGGGGTTTGAAACATTTTTAACACATTGAAATGACACCACACAAAAGCCTGCACCAGGGTATAACACTAATAATAAAACACATAATTATATCGGCGAAAACAGCGTGTCGCGTGTCAGTTTCAACATTTGCACACAGGTGCATACCATAAAGACGCCGAACTGTATCGATTTGGGTACTTCTTCGATGAATATTAATTAAGTAATTAATTAATAACGGGCCAAAACTGTGAACACAA
>JAVQKC010027902.1:0-12916 GCA_036025475.1 Philypnodon macrostomus | reverse complement strand
CTGATACCGTTAAATCAAATGTTAGCGTATTCACAATAACTTAAATATATTCAGTTATAACACGTAACATACAACACAATACAGTCAGTTTATTCCTCGTCCACAAATCCCTCAAATTCTTCATCTTCAGTGTCCGAGTTGAACAGTTGAGCGATTACGGCATCCAGCGTGCCCGGATCCCCCTCGTCATTATCTGTGTCTGTGTCGTTGCTGTTACCTGGCAGTTCAGTGATGATTCCTGCCTTCATTACGGTGAAGCTAAGTACCGATATGTATTACTCCGCGACGCTCCTGACTCCCAGAGCTTTGTAGTTTACCGAAGTCGTCCCAAAACATTTTGACGGAGCGCCTTGAGCGCCGTGTGACACAAAATCACTTGGAGGTCAGTGAGCACAACCAGAATTAATCCATATATAAGGCTCTCCGGATTATAAGGCACACTGTTGGTTTTTGAGCAAATTAAAGGTTTTTAAGTGCGCCTTATAGTGCGGAAAATACGGTACTCAAAATCAGATTCGTAAAAGACATGTGGTAACTCACTTTTGTATCACAAACTGCACAGGCTCCTTGTTAGTATAGTGGGTAAGGCCTTAAAAGTTAAAGTAAATATACAGTAAGTGCATTCAGAACATTTGGGGCATTTTCATATTCTATAAATTATCTGATTGATCATGTCATCTGATTTAGAATCACTTATTTTTCAACAGCTTCCATTTTCTGAGCAATAATCGTACTGTTACTACTGTATTTCAATAACTACAGCAGGGTTATTATGTTTCTTATCATAGCTGGACTTGGCACCTCATTTAAATGGTTGAATGCTCTGGAACAATGAAAATAAACCACCATGTAAGTTCTGTTTTGGATCATCATCAGATTTCCCAGTGTGTATGACAGCACCTCAGGCATCAACAGTAATAGTTATAATTTTAAAATCATATACGTTTGGATTGGATTCTATTGCAATGTAGCTTTGGGTATTTCAGCTTAGTAAAAACAGAAAATTTGTTGTTCACAGTAAGGGCAGTATTTGCTCTAGCACTATATACTATTTTTATATATATGATACTATATGTGTCTATATGATACTATATGCGTCTATATGTGTCTATATTTGTAGTTTTTTTGGTATTGGATGCTTGGACCCCGTTGAACTACATTTTCTTTCAATGCATTACATGAGAATGTTGATCACTTTGTAAAACATCCTGTGGCCATATTTCCTGTGTCAGCAGTGGAGAGTGTTGTTTTTGAGTGCTGATGCAGAAATCTCATGAGATAGAAAGACAGACTTATGTCCAGCATGTTTATAAAGCGAACTGACCTATATATCTATCTATATATAGATAGATATATAGATATATCTATCTATATTTTGTAATAAACTGCTGCATGTGCAATAAACTGATCCAATGAAGTTGTTACACTATGAGAAATGTATTACAAAATGTGGTTGGTGAACTTTAGAATTTTGTAATAACTTTAAAAATAACTGGAAATGTAACAACTTACTGCAAAATGTGCTACATTTGATTGCATTTTGCGTTAGGTCAGTTTATTACCAAATGCTGCAAAGTCAATTTTGCATTAAGTTCATTGTCAAAGAAAGTGTCTAGATTAATGTACATAGAAACTGCAGTATTTCAACGCCCTTGTTATAAATAATAATGTAGCGTTTAGATTTTGTTTTGTTTTAAATGACTGGACTCTGATCAGCTTTGGCACTGTCATGTGAGGTGAACATGATGTGACAGTTAGACTCTGTGGGTAAAGGCGTGATCAGGTAAAGTAGCATCTACAACATCCACACTGTGTGAAAACAGGCACATCAGTGAGTTCTGGCTGCTCTCCCAGCGCTGTCACTCACCGCTGGACGAGAGAGGGGGCAGCAGCTGTCCATCCAGGCTCTACTTTCTCTTAAAGGATAATTGTGAATGTGAGAAAACACTCGATGTGGAAATTTTAGCTTTGGAACATGTAAAAAAATTCAAGTGGATAATTACTTAACATCCAGTAAGGTTCACCACCCCAAAGGTTTTATCAGTGCAAATCCCAACTTACATAAACAGTAACCATTCCTGATTGAATGTAGCTACTACAAAATGCTCACACATGACATTAAACTGAAGTTTGTATCATATTTTAAAGTCTAACTTTAATAGACCTATCCTGTTTTTGTTATCAGTTGGGTAAACACAAGATATTTGGCAAGACTATATTTAAAGTCTATTTTATGTGAAAGTGATGAATAAATGAGTTGTTGCAGAGTGAATTAATCTTTCTTCACCTCCCCCATTTACATACTACATACTATTTGCTGAAATCTGGTCCTTTCTGGAGTCAGCTGACCAGTGGCAGCTCATGCGTCTGTTGTCTGCCTGTTTCTGTGATTGGTCTCGCTGCAGTTAATTGAGATCACAGCTCTGATACGCTCTGAACAGGAGCAGTCAGAGTGAATGTTTATCACTTCACAGAGCAACGTCACAAACGGCAAGTCTAATGCCGCCTTTTCCTCAAAGGTCGAGGCAGTGGCAACACCTCAAAGTATCGTCCGGACAGTCTGTCCAATTTAATGAGCATCCTGACCTTAAACAATGAAAGCTGATCAGTAAGGGAGTGCATAATCTGCAAAAAGAGGGTGAGAATAGTCAAGTCAGCTCTCACAGTCTCACCAAAACAAATCATCAAACTCATTCATTAACTACCATTGACCAATACACAATGTTTTTTTTATAAATAAATGTATGGTTTTGTTATGAACCCTCGGGGGGTCCCTGCTATTTATATACACATAAATATATGTAGGTAATGTTTACTTATTGGTGTATGGTTATCGTATAATGTAAATAATTTGGCCTTATATTTTCCCTTAAGATGTCTGTCTTATTTTTTGTAATTCACAGCAATTCATCACTTTCACCTGCATGCATTTATTTTTTTATTTATATTTTTTTTATTGTGTTCTCTGCTTTTTGACATGTTGGTTGTTTTGAGAGAGACTGGTAGTTGTCATTTTGCACCCCATAGGGCAGAGTGTAAAAGAGACCATGTGAAAGTACTCACACTAAAAAGACAACCAAAAATCAGAAAACATTTCTACAGAAACCCGTGAAATAAGTTTTTTTTTTACTGGTTTCAGTCAACATCTGTCTGTCTGATCTGAAGTAACTTGATATTTTCAACATTTGATTGTCTGGCAAGAATTAAAACTTTACTTCTTTTTGAATTACTGATTTTATTGTGTTCTCCAGGGAACAGTAACAGTCCAAGTAACTTCGTCCCATTGCATTAACACATATTTTCACACACACAATCATCAGGAACTTGACACTAATTATTTTTGTATAATTGGTCATGTTCTGGCCTACAGCTAAATGAACGCTGATCTGATAAGCATTCTCTTCGCTCTTCTCTGTCCTCTAATAAAGTCCTGATAAGAGCCGTAATGATGTTTGGTATGACGAAATGTTCATTACCAGAATAACTGTGTTCAAATTAGTGTCATCCAAAACAAGTATGATTATGATGTGTCTGGAAATTCACTAATTTTGGAGTGGTTTGGTCAACACTGATTTCTATTGTTTCGGTCAACAGGAGCGTTTTCAATGTCATTTAGAGAGGCTGATGCAAGTAAAAAAAAATATAAACTGTAAAAAAGTGATACAGGGATAGTTGAGAGTATTCTTTGCTTGGATCAGACTGGGACTTTTTTTGGTAGGGAGGTCATAACAATTCATCTCTTTCAATGTAAAAATCATTATACAGAGTCATATTTTCTCTTGATTTAAAATGAAATCCACTTTAGCCGGGCACGATTTTCTGCCACAATCCTCCTTGTTAGCTTAGCTCAAATAGGGCCTCTTGTTTTGCCTAGTCAAGCCGGAGTCCAAGCCTAAAGTCAACATGGAGCTTCAGGTGTTTGTTTCTGGGACAATGCTTTATCTCCACAGAGGAGCTGGCAGCCTGCTGTAGCCCTGCAGAAAGGCCTGTTGATTCACAGGCTGGGTTATTAGCCAAAAACAACTTCTGCCATTTTGACATGAAGCAGATGGCAACGTGAAACAGTTGCAAACATTAGTGGTTGAAATTGAAATGTATAATTACTGATGACTTGACAAAGGTGTCAAAGAACTTATTGAACTATGGACCAAGTTCAGCTGATGAGAGATTGAATTGAATAACAGTTTGGCAGTGAGTGCAAAGCTACAAAACTCTTCTAAACGGGATGGGGTTTTCAAATCAGTTGCTTTTTTTTGTATACAGAATTTAAAAATGAAGCATTTTTTGCAGCTTCTCATAGATTAAAAATCAGACTCAAAACTATTGACCAAGGTATACTCCGCCTAGTCTACCACATAAGCTGGGACATGCTCATGTACCCCTAACAGGAATGACAATAAGAAGCCAAATGCATCAGCTGGAATTATACATACAATATGTGGCATTTCACCTCACATAATAAGGTATTTAATTATTTCCAACTATATTCAGCTCTTGTGTATGCAATACCTTCAAGGTAAAAGGTCAGTGTCAGCTAAGGGGATTCCCGTGTCTAACCACAGGACTCCAGAGTGAGATTGGTGCATTATCTCTCCGCAGCAGGAAACACTGGCGCTGAAACGGGTTGGGGTCATCTGCAGGTGACCAGTGACATCCTCTCAAATTGCATCATTTTGCTGAGCATGCTCACAGGCTGGGTGATATTTCACAGGTCAGCGCTTATAATAAGAGGCTCAGCTCTGCCAGAGAGACCCACCTGATTCATGTGACCTTTCGCAATTGGACTGGGTATTTCCCCTCAAAAGCTGCCAAGATCAGCTCGCTGGGAACTTTTCAAAAGCACTTCAATCACTCTGATGTGAGAGGCATGGATTGATAAAGACGCAACAAAATGGCTGCAGAGTAAAGAATGGCTACAAGGAAATATAAACGCCACACACAGTCTTTATGGAGACAATAACAAACAGCATCTTGCCTTTTTGGAACAAGATATTTAGTTATGTTGATTCTGAGCATAGCAAAGAAATGCAGTTTACAACACATTCTAATCTTGTATCTGGTCCATGCTCATAATCAATCAGGGGATCTCTTTAAGAAGTCTAAACGGCATCTACCATTATTTTTGTAATTCTTATTAAAAAAAAATTAAAAATATAATGCTTTCCTTGCTGCATTTTATGATGTATTCCCAAAGGAAATGTCAATATTCATTAAACATTGTGTCTTGTTCAGCAATGGCCATTAGTCTAACAGAATCCCTTTAAAAAAGCAGTCACAGTAAAATTGAATATTCTTCAAAACACACAACATGCACACATTTTCACTTGTTTACATATAAATCCCAGAAGAATTGGTGCAACCTTTTTGTCCCTGCTTTCTTCCCTTACCTCAAAGGTAATCCATAAATCGCCCTCTTGGATGTTTTTAAAAGAGGTTGTTTATTTAATTTGATTTAAATTCCTACCTTTTTTAATTACACACTCTTGGGCTTTTTGCTCATATCCTGAAGCGTGTTCTCATTTGCTTTCTGTCACAACAGCAAATGCTAGATTTCATCACGAGGCTCAGTTCCAGCGGCAATGTTATTAAACAATTTTATAATTTTTTTTTTTAGATTTCTATTTCAAGGGCCTTTCTGAAAGGGAACACAGTAATCAACTTAAAGACATCAAGATGTGGAACTAATTAAAGTGGCTTCCTTATCATAGCATCAGGAAGTGCTTTGGTTTTGAAGATACACTCACTGGCCACTTTATTAGTTATTGTTTTTAAGCTCATATTGCTATTCTTTTGTAGTGCATTGAGCCAATTGAATGTAGTCATAGTGAGTGGCTGTTCTGTGGGCGAAAATGGCATGTTAATACCTGAGCATGGTTCTTCTTTTGCTTCATGGCAGACAGCACTGAACATGATATTACCGCTACCTTTTGTCTTGGAGTGCTGACCAGAGTTTACAATTATCCCCTATAATTCATGTTTGTGTGAGTATATAATAATAATAATAATAATAATAATAATAATAATAATAATAATAATAATAATAATAATAATGCACTTTTCTCAGCATTCAAATATGCTTTACTATTATATACATTATTCATTCACTCCATAGTCTACTTACATACACATACTTGTGTAGCCACAGCTGCCCTGGGGCACACTGACACCGCCAAACACCAATCACACAACCACATATATTCATAGGCAATGTGGGGTAAGTATCTTGCACAGGGACACCCACTGCGCCACTAACATACATATTTCCATAGCCTGATTTGAGATTATAGAAAATCAACATTAAAGAAGGTAACCTCTTGTTATATACCAGCTCATGAGCACCCCGGGTGCCACTTTATCAGGCATAAAGTCTACATAATAAACTGGCCAGTGGGTGTAGTATGTAAGACAGGCCGCATGACTTACCACTTCTCTTGCAATCCACTCAGTATGAAACCACATTCATTTTGCCCTTAAGTGTTGACTCCAGCATATCTAAAATGACATTAATATTACCATGCAACTGTGATATCATCAACCCATTGGACATTGGCCAATAGTGTTTGCTGATGTAGCTGGTGGCATGGCTGTTGTATATGGATGGATATACTGTTTGCTTGTGCCCCATACCAGCTGTCCGGTACTTACTCAAAGGCCAGGGATGCAGTCAGAGCTGAAGCTACAGGGCTCCAAACTGTTTGTGAAATTATGGGTCCGGCTTGTGCCAGAGCCAATTCAGAATATTGCCAGCGAGGGCTGAATGTGGAAACAGCAGGCCTACACAGGAAGAGGAAAGTTTACAGAAAGGTTGAAGAAAGTTTCTTTATAAATGATGTTGATGATCGGCTGAGAAGCTGCTTATGTAAAGAATGCAAAGAAAATCAATAGATACATTCTAGATAGTTTATAGTTAATGTGAGTAAATAGTTGTATATTTAGACTTAGCAGCATTGTTAGGAGTTAGCAGACCTAGTAGTAGAGTAATGCATTTACTCTCACTCAACAGGCTTTACTATTGAGTTTATTATTCTTTCACCCCATAGTCACACTCTGGTGATACTCCACAGCTATCCTGAGGCTGACTGAATGAGATGTGGCAGTTGCTCATGCCTATGGTCTCTCCAACCTCAACCACACAACAACAATCATACAAACACATTCAGCCAAGTATGGTGTCTTTCCAAGGGATGCAACGGAATGTACACACCAGTTGGACTCAGGTTAGACCTTCTAAACTTGAAAAACAAGAAAGTATGCAAACAGTAGATCATGTGAGCGTTTTTTACTTTGACTTCTGACACAAGTATACTGGCAAGGTGTGCCTGGATGTAGAAGAAGAAAGTTTACAGAGCGGTTGAAGAAAGTTTTTTATTCATACCTGCATGTACCCACTTACCTCTGTAGAAGAAAACTAAACTTGACTTGTTGGAAATGTGCAGGGTTGGCTGTGGAGACGCTTATCAAAAGAAAGAAATGCAACAGATAAATGTGTTGAAGGATAGTTTGCACTCTCCATTGTTACAGCAACTGCACCCACTCCACCTCCCTTTCACCTTTTTGGATACGACAACAACAAAAGCATATTTACTCGAGCTACGCCACAACAGGATGCACTAACAAATGAGCAGACAATCAAACAAAACGCTGCCAAGAGTTCTTACACTCCTGGCTGCCTTTTATCACTGCGGTTTTTCTACAGAGTTCCCCTACCTGAAAAACAGCTGGGGCTCCGCTAAATACTTGTGAAATGTGTTGGTACGCAGCGAGCGGCTTGTGCGCTGACAGAAAAAAGGCAGGCGAGATGATTTAAACCTGGATTCTGCATACACTGGGTACATGATGAGAATACATTTGGAGGAGTTATGGCAGATATAAATCAAAAGTTTGTTTGCAAGCCCCTATCCATTACCTCAACTGGAAAAATGCAGAAATGGTTCTGTAGAATTCAGTGAGGCACATATTAAAAAGGAAATCATTCTTTTCTGTATTTGGCCAAGTGCTTATATCACAGTTGTCAGATGGTTCAAGTTCATCTATCTTAAAAAGGAGGTTGTGTTCCATCCTAGGACCTTTGCATGTCTTCTTTGTGCTACCATGGGTTCTCCCCATCTTCCTTTCACCATACAAGCACTTGTGTCAGTATGTGTTGGTGTGTGTCTTGTCACGCTAGGATCAACCGCAGACACCCATTATTATGCCTTTTTTTTCAGTCTCTATCCATTACTTCCACTGAAAGAATAAAAAAAGGGCTTCAGGGCTTGTATCATTGCTTGGACACATTGTGGCTGAGTGGTTAGCGTTCATGACTGACATAAAGGAGATTGTACCGACCAACTCCTATCTCTTCGAGTGGAGAGTGGGTTTTCTCCAGCTTCAATTCATCGTCCCAAGTCATACATGTAAACGATTCTTTGTGTATCTCTCTCTGTCAGTCATGCAACAAACTGGCAGCCTAAGGGTTTTCTAGGCTCCAGACAATCATGTGACTTAACTGGAATAAGCTAAAAAATAAAATTTCTTAAGACAGATGTTGATTTTTTTTAATTACTTGTTAAATTTTTGGGGGAAAAAATAAAGATATATTAAATAGGAAATAATTAATTCCTGTATTTGTTTCTGGACTTTTTAAGGTCAAAATGAAGCACTTTTACTGTCCATACTTTTCGACTACTGATACAAACACATAAACACTACATTAAAATTCAGTAATTTTCCAAGATTTTATTCACATATGAACCTTCTAACCCCTGAACACTTTTTTTCTCTGTACTTTTGGAGCACTCCTGCAGCCAGATCATGAGGATATGTGCAAGACCATAGGAGCTAGATTTGAGGAAATGATGTGTGAAAGTGCACCTGACCCCTGTCGATGTTCAAGACCTTTGAGGCGCCTTCACAGAAAAATACAGACAATTCTGGATATTATTTGTACTGAGGGTGCCAACACATCCTCTTCTGCATCAACACATATGTAAACATGTATAATCACATCCAACTGATGCCAAAACATGCCTATGAGCTTATCGTAAGACATGTTATTATTATGATTATTATGATGGTGAATGTAGTGAGTATTGAGGTTGTTACATTGATACAAATAATGGCATTACAAACAAGACATGGTAATTAAAAATCACACACATTGATTAGTCTCTGTACTTGTTATAAATCCCTTGTGTTGCCTTTGGGGCAAATTAACCTGAAGATGCTTAATGTGGTAGAGCACAGATGCATGTGTGCTCAAAACAAGTTTAGTTTGTAGTTTTTCGTCACATAAAATAAGCTAAAGAGTAAATTTCATGCCAAAGCTATTTTTCTCCTTGTAAAAACTCAAAATGGGTCAATTTGACCTGAAGGCAACACAAGGGATTTATATAATGTGCACAATAAGCACCAGTTGAATTAAAATAACATTGCTTGTAAATGGCTTTGAGCAGGTCCCAGTAAAATACATTAAATATACAAAAAAAATCTAAATAAATCCGTAAAATCATCCTAAATAGCTTAGAGGAATTGAGGCATTTTAACTCCCTTTCCTTGTCTTTGCTAGTCCTCCACGGTGACCTGGACATGTCATCATCACTATCAAACCCCACACATACTGCTGCTGCCTCTCATACTATCCCACCGTAATCATCTCGCCATCGAGCTGCTGTTTTCCTGGCCTCCCCATGGTATGAATAATAAATGGAAGTCATTTATGGTTGTTCTTTACTCACAGTATACAGTGAGATTATTATTTTTTCATCATATATCCAGTATATCTGTAATTGGATTTGAGGGAAACTAAAAAAAAAAAAGCATTAAGGTAAGGTCAGTGGTGGACCAGAATGGACAGAAAGATTAATAAATAAATTATTAAATAAATAAATGGACCTTATATTTCTTTCCATTTTTTAAAAATTATTTTGTATAGTTTTTAAATAATTTGTGTTGTGTTGTGCTTTACTCACTGGCTAGAGTGGACTTAAATGTACACACTGTGAATACAATTTCAGTCATCTCATCTCCAGTAAAGCCGTGATTGTATTGAGAGAAGCTTGTTTTTTGGTTCGAGTCGAAAAGGTCTTTGAGGTGAGAGTAAGACATGAGCTTGTATGTGTCAAAGCCGTTGAGGGGAACACATGCTGGAATACTGAAGCAGATATAGCCCTTTGTATAACCTAAAAGGCCCCTTCTAAGCCTCATGAAAAAGTCATAGTATTTTGGAGGGAACTCTGAAACTTTTATGGTTTATTTAAAGATTAAATCTGGATAAAGCAAAGCAAGGGAAGAGGAGTGGATGCGGGTTGCAGGATGCCTTGCCTGCCAGACAGAGTGTGAATGGAGAACATGGCAAGGCATGCATTAGATAGATGGTGTTGCTGAGCAGAATATCAGGATGTCAGCATTTCTGCCCCACTCCTGGCTGTTCTTTTATGGTATTTTCTCAACACTGCATTTGTCAAACATCTGTGTAATGATGTGGTTAGAGTTATGATCTGGTAAGGGTCTTATGGCTGAGCTGATGTGTAGCACTGTGCGGGAAAAGATGGTTTTGATGAAGCATCAGCTATGTTATAGATTTTGCATTTCTTTTATGTATTCTTTATTAAGTACTTTATTTGCCAATGACAGAAGTGTTCAATTTAAATGTATTATGTTATACTGTTAAAATGTATTGAATGATGTATTATGTTATAAAGCTCAATAGTATCTTCTATTGTACAGTTTAGGATTCATGTTACAGTATGTATGTAGCACACTGCTATTTGGAGTTGTACACATTATCAGTCAGGGATGGCTTCTGTGAGAGAGAGTAGTAAGTAGTAAATTAATTTAATACTTCAATGTTGGGTTATTTTTATTTAATTATTTTAAATATAGCAGCATACATTATGTTTTTCAGCGTTCCTGATCTCTTTTTGATTTTTATTTAATTTTACTATTTTTGTTTTTAATATAGTAGAATACATTATGTTTTTCAACATTCCTGATCTTTTTTTAATTTTTTTTAATTTATTTTTTTTATATATATATATAGCAGCATACATTATGTTTTTCAACGTTCCTGATTTTTTAAATTTTTTTTATTTAATTTTACTTTTTTTTTTAATATAGCAGCATACATTATGTTTTTCAACGTTCCTGATCTTGCTAATACGTTTTGCTAAAAAGCTTGTTGTCGGCACACCTAAAACACAATGCTGCCCTATATGCATTTACAGTTTCCTTCACACTTGGTTTACCTCTGCATTTCACTAACATATACATATATTCCCACATATAAACACTATTCAGCTTCTTGACATATTTGTTTTATCTTTTAACAACACTCTCTCTTCAAGGAGTTTCCATTATATACTGTACATTTTCATTCACACTTCACTAGGCTCTCACGTGTGTGTTCCTATGACAACACCTGCAAATAGTATCTTACAATCTCAATATGGCAATTCTCCAAAGTCATTTTCAATTACGCTTCACTGGATTTTGCATTAGAGAAACAGAGATAGTGTGCTGCATTCGCCTCAGGTAAAAAAAAACACAGTTAGGTTTGGTACGCTCTGAAAGTTTGTTACAAGACTGTGTGGCACTGTAGAGTGAATGTTGATTCCACTGATAAACCCTGTGACAGCTTGTACATTATGACTACCCATGCTGAGATATGCTGTGCTGATGCTAGCGGTGATTATTAAAAACTGCTGGATGTGCAACTGAAGACGCGGGCCACAACACATTTTTCATGGTTTTTCACTTCATGGTGTCTCATGCAACATCAGCAATGTAATATATGACAAGAGGCATTGTATTTTAATAGTATTATTATTATTATTAGTAGTAGTAGTAGTAGTAGTAGTAGTAGTAGTAGTAGTAGTAGTAGTATTATTATTATTATTTTTAATTTACTGAAAAAAGTGCTTAGCTCTCTTTTTTCTATTACTTTGTTATTATTTTTCAATTGTGAAACTAGATCTTGTTACTTAATTGAATTGTTGTGTGTTTTCTTAAATGTATCAATTCATCCAGATATCAATTAAATGTGATTATGTATAAACAATTATTTAATGTTATTAAAACAGTGTTTTGCATGTCCTTTTGTAACATAGTTGAAAATAATCCTTCCATTAATTACTGAAACTATAATCCAGCCTTTTGTGTCGATCCCATTAACACTAGCCAACTAGCCAAAAGCAGGTCGATTTTAAGATTGGCTACTAACACATTCAGTTTGTTCACATATTTTGAACTAATTTAGATCTGACTATTTACTGCTATGCCTATAAATGTCCCTGTCATTTAAACTCTTTAGTAAATAATGGAGGAACATTTTTAATGAAGCCTTGAAAGTGTGAGCTAAAGAGAGCTGCACAACAAGCAAAACCTATTTGTTTTTAAATTGTATATTTTAGTGGCTATTGTCAAGTGTATTGTTATATTTTAACTATAATGTTTCATTGTCTGATCATACACTACGCATGGACATTTCAAAATTTAACTTTGGTTAGCAAAACATAAATGGCTAGTACAGCACTGTCCTGGTGGTTAGTAGGCCCTGATCCTAAGGCCAGATAATTATATATATGGGTCAAAATGGGCGTATGAAAACATATTAAATAAATAAAGGTTATTGCTTTAGTATTAGGACGACGAGCCTTGCCCATATCGCTGCTCAGAGGGAGAGAGAGACGTTTGGCCAAACACCAACAGAATCTCACAAAGTTTCTCTCGTTTATTTCAGGACAGCACAAGTTATATACAGCGTGACAAAAAAAGGCACTTTACATATATGGTCTTGAAAAGGATCCACAGTGTGACAGGTGTTACAGGTCAAAGGTCAGTGAACTAGAGTCTATTCAAACAAATGAGTCAAATAAAAATTCATACTAATTATATAAAGAAAAAATATGTTATTTGCTACTAATGTTTTCTTACAAAA